>JADRCD010234937.1:0-52187 GCA_019843815.1 Montemys delectorum
GAGCTATATTTCTCTGTGTGTTGAACAAAGTGCTCCGCCCTGGAAGGATGAAGATTTGGGGGACACTTGAGAGTAATCTGGCACCTGTGTGGCTCCTCAGACACGTGAAGATTAGACATGGCGAACCCTCAAACCACTGCCTTAAGTCTTGCCTATGGCTTCACCCCCAGCTGGGCGCTGAGGCCCTTAGGCTGGGAGGTACTTCCATACCTCTGTGCATGATACCTAGTATAAGACCATGGACCAAACAATGCTACCTAAGCATACGGCTCCACACTCTCCAAGTTCACACCTAACCAACAGCAAACACATCTACAGGCAACGGCCTTTCAGTGAGGCAAGCTGGGTGTCACCTCCCCTTACAGAACCTGGCTCCATCCACAGTCTCCCTTGCTCAGCTAGACACCCTTCCTCCTGAACTAGCAGGCTCTAGCTTCAAATGGACTCTTCTTCAACCTTTCCACCCCCATCCTGGCCTTGACTTCCCACCCTGGCCTCCACCAGGGACCCTGGCCTCAACCTCCTACCCTAGCCTGGATCTCCCAGCCTCGAGCTTCTACCTCTAGCCCAGTCCATTCTGCCTGGCCTCTAGGATGTACCCATCAGTACAAACTGATACCCCTCTGTATACACAGGACCATCACAGGATTGTATGGGATAATGCCCACTGAGCACTTATTTAAAGCCGGCACAGCAATAGATGGGGAGTGACGGAAACAGACACAGGCAGATGTTAGGTGTCAGACTTGGGACAAATAGCTGAGGTGCCTATTTAACAGAACAAAGCAGACCTGGCCACTAGATTCTCCCTGAATCTTTCAGTTCCAACCTGTTACAGGGTCCTCTGGTTAGCTAAACTTCTCCAGACCAGGGATTGAGCTATCCTTCCCTATAGAATCCAGCCATTTTGGTTATCCACCTCTGTGTACCTTTTGGTCTCCTGGCTGCTGCCTGGTTCCTCTCTCTCCCTTCTCCTTACCTGTCTTCTCACATGACACCAGTCAGTCCATTCATGTCCACTCTGGACTCTCCCAGCCATCTCTGCCTCTGGGTATGCTCTCCCACATATCTATTATAAACCTCCTCCACCATACCTAGGAATAGTCATATACTTTCCTTTCCTTTTTCTTTTTCTTTTTTTTTTTTTTTCTCATTCAGTAGAGGTCAATGGTGAATGTCATGAAAACACTTAAAGCCACTGGATCAGATACTTTAAGGGATGAACCTCATGAAGCTGTGTGAATTATAACTCCCTAAAGCCGTTAGTAGATCAGCAACCAGATGTGCGATCCCATCCTCCTCGGATGCACCCCAACTGTCTTCCACACCTCAAGCTCTCAGAATGCTTGAAAAGCCCTCTGTTTTGCTCCATGCCCTCTGCCCCAGTCTCATGGGATCACAGTCATTCCTCAGCCCCACCAGGCCAGCTCCTGGTGGGTACCAGCATGGCTGACCTCCTCGGGGGCCCTGTGGATGACGCTTGTGCCCCACCCACCTATACCTGCACACTTCTGACAGTAATGTCAGTATTTACCACTGTCCTCACCCACTGGGGCAGAAGTCCTCTGTCTTCATCTGCTGTATCCCTTGGTATGTATCCCAACACTTACAACTGGGTTTGACGGTGACCCAGGGAGTGTGGACTCAGTGACAAGCTTGGCGCCTGAACTGAGAGTTCAGAAAAATCAATGTTTTCTTGAGTGAGGCAACTTCAGAATCTGGGAGGCTTCACTCACAACTCAATATATAGCCCCTGAGATGTACGTTCTTAGGAATGCTCAAACCCTATGCCCCAGCACTAAGATAAGTCAGAAACCTTGAGTGTGACTTGGAAGTGCACCCACAGGCTACATCTTGGTAGTACAGCCAAAGCATCCTAGACCTTCCCACAGGGCCCCAGGATCCGCTACTGTACAGGAGCCTGGCCCTGAGCGCTGGGGAGGGTTCTGCTCTCTGAATCATCATAGCCAAATGCTACAGGCCAAGCTTCCCTGAAGGGTGAGGAAGACAGCCTGTTCCTCAGAGCCACCCACACCCAGGCTATTTCCTGTTTCAACAAAGAGAGGGGCTGAAAAAAAAAATCTCTGAAATCCCCTCCTACCACGTGTCTATTCATCCTCACAGTGAGCTGGCAGGACCGGGGACATTAAAATGACATGGAACTCCTGGGATACAGGAGACCACGTTTCCCTCTGGGATTATAGCATTGTCACCCGCTCGTGCTCCATCAGGGAACAGCAGAGCTGGCAACGGCCACTGCCCTGCTTCCTTCTCTCATGCCTGGTCCTCTGCGGCACCCACGCCCACTCACTCACCCACTCCCCATTTATAACTCTAAAAAAAAAAAACAAACAAACAAAAAACGGAAAACACTCTTTCCCACCAGAATATTCTCAAACAAATGAAACCAGGGATCCAAGAAGGATAAGGAGTGGGCAAAGGGGCACCTCCCGGCCAGGAGGCCTAGTATCTATGTCTCCTATTTAGGATCCTCAGTGTCCTGAACATAGAAACATGGGGTGGGGGGGGGGCTGTTACATCAGCATTGCTCCTGTCTTCTCTCCCACAATCTATGGGCCGCGCCCTATATAACAGCCACCACTGCAGTGGGCCACTGGTCACTCCTGAGCAGAGACGAGGCCCTGGAGCCTGCATGCAAGTCCCAGATCTGCCACTTCCTGGGCTCTATGGTCCTGGGGATGCTTCTTAAGCTCTCTGTGCTTTGCTTCCCTCACCCGAGGAGTGGACCTAGGCACCTTGCACCTCTTGCAATGCTGTGGGATGATGAATCTTGGAGATGGCCTGTGCTCATGAGGCTCTTAGGGTCAGTCTGCTTCCTCCTGAAGATGTGCTCTGCTCTTGCCACCACCATGGGGTCTGCTTTGCTGAGGAAGGGGTTTGGGGAATCTCTGCTGCATCGCTGCATCGCAAGGGAGCCTAAACAGTGGCCAGCTGTGCTGGGCTCCCCAGAGGAAGCACAGGGGAGGGGCTAAGACCAGAGAGGCAAAGGAGTACAGTGAGCATCTTTCCCCACATCAGCCCGCCAGCCTCACAGCAGGACCCCCCGACCCTTCCCTAATGCCACAAGAAACAAAAATGAAAAAGGATGTGACAAAGGATGCTCCTGTATCAAGAGTGAGCTAATGAAACAACGGTGTCTGTGTGAAAAAGGTTAAGCTGGACAAATCACACAACTCTGTCAAATGCTGCACAAAGGGAGCCACCACATACATCATAGACACAGGCCAGTGGAGCCAGGGACACACTGAGAAGATGGCCAGCAGATTGGAAACTTGATGCTCAGTTGTTGTTGGGGTTTTTTTGTGTGTGTGTGACAAATATAAAACCAGCGAAAAGAAAGCTTAATTTAAAATATATATACATATATATATATATGTATATATGTATATATATATACCCCTATGTGATATGGCACTCAAGAGACTAATTGTAAGAATGGACATAATTAGTGAGTTATCCACTAAGCCAGAAGATGGAGCTAAGTTTTCCCAGAAGGCAGTGCAAACAGACTCTGGGTTTCTAAAGCTCCCCACTGTCATGGTCTTTTTCTCTTCAGATCAAAGGAGATTAGTGAGACTCCTCGAAATTTCACTTCCTTCCTCCATATTCATTGGAAGGAAGAGAGGAGGAGAGGGGAGGGAGAGAGGAGAGGAGGGGAGGAGAGGAGAGGAGAGGAGAGGAGGGGAGGGGAGGAGAGGAAAGGAGAGGAGAGGAGAGGAGAGGAGAGGAGGAGAGGTCAGCAAGGAAGGCCTTAGGGATCCATGCCAGCCTTTGCCTGGACCCCTAACTTCTCCTGACTGCAGGATTTCCCAGTTCAGAGCCAGCACGAGAGCTTACTATCTGCATTTGGCAGCGTGTTTGTGCTTTTTGGTTTGTGGCATTCTTTTTTTCACTCAAAAGTATTTGGGGACAACATGTTAAGTCAGCTGGCAAAGCCAACCCTGATTGAGTTCAGTCTGGGGATCCACACAGAGCCCATGCATGAGGGTGTGCGGGATGTGCTGTAGTGTCTGCGTGTGGTGTGATTTGATACGTGTTAAGGAATATAGTCTACTGAGTGTGGAGTGGGCATGGAATGTATGAGTGTGTCTGTGCGTATGATATAATGGTGATATGTGTGGTGTGCGGTGCTCTACACGCACATGTGTGCAAGTGTATGTAGGTGTAATGTGTGATCAGGGATAGAGAATAAGTGTGTGTGTGTGTGTGTGTGTGTGTGTGTGTGTCTGTGTATGTGTGGTACAAGGTATTTATTCAGAGCCTAGACACTCTGATCTTTGATGATCACTAATTATGTTCAGAATATCTATCTGTGGTATGGGTTATTTACCTGTGGTGTGGAATGCTTGCCTGTAGTACGTGATGTCTATCTGTGGTATGGGGGATCTGTACTATAAGACTTGTCTCAGGTATAATGTATTTGTCTGTGGTATGGATTATTTGTAGCATGTGGTATTTGTCTGGTATGGGGTAAATGTCTGTGATATAGGGTCTGTCTGCAGCACGGGGTACTTGTGATATAGATTATTTGTAGTGTGGGATATCTGTCTGTGGTATGGAGTATCTGTCTGTGGTATGGAGTATCTGTGGTATGGAGTATCTGTGGTATGGAGTATCTGTCTGTGGTATGGAGTATCTGTGGTATGGAGTATCTGTCTATAGATAGTGGACATGCACTCACTATAGAGAGCAGACCCACTGGTAGCTGGTAGCATGTGTCAAGTGATCATCTGTACCCAAACAGGGCTCAGGATGTGAAGTGCTTAGTGGCCAAGTCCCAACCATTCAGGCACTAGGACACCACTTAGAGAGAAAGGGACATGGGATATGTGTCATGGCTCCATCTCCATGGAGGTAGGGCAGGGAAGTGTCCAGGGTGAGTTTATAAAAAGAGCCACGCAGGCAGCTGAGGGGAGGTGACAGGTAGCCCAGTGTCTGTGGCACAAGGATCAGAAGGTCTAGGTAAAACAGCCACGTCACCTACCAACCAGAATGCCTCACCCATAATACAGGCCACATGGCTGTCCAGAGAAGAACCAAGACAAACCACGGGAAACCATGGCCCAGATGGTCCAAAGGCACCGCCCATGACTAAAGCAACTGCTGCAAGGTCTCCAAAGCTGGTAGTGATCGGGTACATAGTGTTTTCCTGCATACAGATCTTTCAAAACCTGTTTTCAAGAGACCTTTCAAGGGACCTAACATGACTGCAGCCAAATATAAGCCATGCTTGAGACTGAGCTGCTTTGCCGAGGTCCGAAATGACAAAGCGTGATGTGAGAGAGCACTAGAAGAGAAGCGAGGGGAGCCTGGTCCCGCCTCTCCCCGGCTTCCCATCTAATCATGACTTGCCAGACACTGCTAGCCACGACTCCGAGAGGATTCCAATCCTTCTGATCTTAGCATAACCAAAAGGAAACAAGCAATGCAGACCAGACATAATAGAAACCCCAAATCTTTTTCCAAAGTTACCATTTCTCTAAAGAACTCTCTCAAGGCCTTCCTCATAGAGGGAGGAATGATGTGAGTGTGTGTGTGTGTGTGTGTGTGTGTGTGTGTGTGTGTGTGTGTGTGTGTGTGTGCTGGAGGGATGACATGGAACCCATTCTCTGTCCCTAAATCCCAGAAGAGAATAGAAATAGAGCCTCTTGTTTACCAAGATGTTAGACCAGAGCAAGCACTAGACACAGAATGGAATATGCCAAAGGGATTGCAACTTCAAGCACAAAGGTTAACTAAACCTTAGGTGGTTTTATGGTGCAACTGGTGAAATTATTCTTAAGTTCTAAAATAACAGCACATGTTATATAGACAGCATTCCTTTAAAATGATGACCAGGCCTGCTCAGACTGGGGGCAAAGACAGTAAGGCTCTACAAATGACTTTAACCTTGCTTGATTTGCAAGTGTTAACTTGAGCTGTTGGTGCCTATTGTATTAGCCAGGTTCCCTGAAGGAAGAGAACTGACAGAATGGATCTAAGGTAGGTAGGTAGGTAGGTAGGTAGATAGATAGATAGATAGATAGATAGATAGATAGATAGATAGATAGACAGACAGACAGATAAAGGGGACTTATTCAAATGGCTTCCAGGCTGTGGTCCAGGCAGCCCAACAATGGCTGTCTATTCTCGGAAGGTCCAAGAATCTAGTACTTGTTCAGTCCATGAGACTGGATGCCCCAGCTGGTCTTCAGTGTACCAGTGAAGGAATGGACTTGCCCACGAGAGCAGATGAAGAGAGCAAGCTTCCTTCTTCCATGTCCTTTATAAAGGCTACCAAGAGAAGGTGTGGCCCAGGTTAAAAGTGGATCTTCCCAGCTCAAAATATACAGATCGAAAGTGAGTCTGTCTACTTCAAATGATTTAAATAAGAAAAAAATCCCCAACAGGTATAACTAGCTGCTTGACTTTAGTTAATTCCAGATGTAGTTGACAACCAAGAATAGTCTTGTACCTATTAAATCTGTTTAATTAAGTGGTCCAGAGCACTCAGGAGGGAGGAATGCACAGGCCAAAGAACTGTGGCCTAAATGTTCTTAGAAGTGGAACACACACAGAATGGTAGTCTTGTGGTCCCCAGTAGCCATGCCACTCCTCGGGCTACAGTGGAGACAAAGCCAGCAGGTAGCCATGGAAGCTGTGGGGTAGCCACGGCAGGAAGGTTGGGATAACAGTGCACTTTAACCTCAGCTCCTGAGTCACTTGATACAAGTCAACCTCATCTGGTCAGGAAGTTCTTGCTTTGGTCTGTGTCCATATCCAGCACAGACTGAATGGAAGAGAGAAAGAGGGGGGAGGGCATGACTGTTCCTGGGTATGGCGGAGGAGAATGTTTACTGTTGATAAAAGGGAGAGCATAGCCAGGGGCAGGGGCATCTTGGGAAGTCCAAAGTGGACATGAACCTGAGCTGAGCCACGTGAGGAAAGGAGGGAGAGAAAATGGGAGATGCCTGGGCCAAGAGAATGACATAGCCAAAATGGTTGAGTTATTCAGGGGCCAAAGGAGCTGTGAAGAGGCAAACCCAGCCTGGAGAAGTTTAGGGTATAATGTAGGGTCTATCAGTCAAACCTCAAAACAGGTAGGGACTGAGGGATTTGGGGGAACCTGGAGGCCAGAGTTGGCTATTAATAGATACCTCAATTAGTCATTTGTAGGACCTAGGGTTTGAGACCTAACATAGATAAATGCCAGTGTAGAGCATTCTGCTTTATACAGTAGGTTGCTAGTAGTTATATTTGTTTATCTTGATCAATTTAACACAAGTTAGAGTAATCTAGAAAGAAGAAAACTCAAAAGTTGAGGAACTGCCTCTGTCAGACTGGCCTGAAGGCAAGTGTGTGGGTTATGAATTGATGATCGATGTGGGAAGGGACAGATTGCTGTGTGTGGTGCCACCCCTGGACAGGTGGTCCTGGGTTGCATAAAATAAGTAGCAGAGACCACCAATAAGCCGTGTTCCTCCATGGCCTCTGTTCAGTTCCTGCCTTGAGCTTCTGCCTTGGCTTCCCTCAGTGGACTATGACCCTGGATACATGACCCAAATAAACCGTTTCCTCCCCAAGTTGCTTTTGATCATGGTCTTTATCACAGTAATAGAAACCTAACTAAGAGAATAGCAAAACCCAATAGCCCCTGTCCCAGACTGCACTAGTATATATACCTAGAATACCAGAAGACAATCTAGCTATGGCTTGCCCATCAGGAGCCTGGCACACAGTAGGCATTCAACAGACATTTGCCGAGTGATACGGGGATGAATGAACTGGGGGAATGCCAGGTCCCTAATCTTTTCCTTGTAGTTTGAAGCAAACATCCAAGGTCCCACGGCACCATCCAGGGAAAGGCCCAGGGAACAAGCATAAAGGTCTGGAGACAAAGCAGGGGCTTAAAAGGATGCTCCTTAGCCCTTTGAAGGCCTACAAGAAACAAGCTCACTCCTCTCATGTCTCCCCGGGACAGGAAAAAGAAAAGAAAGAACAGCCTGGGTATCTCACATGCGCTCCACAGACTAACCCAGACTCTGTCACCTGCGTGTGCCCTTCTACCTCAGTCCTGTGAAAGTTGAGAGGCCAGGAACGAGGCTTCCTGGGGCTTGGCCATCAGCAAGCTCTGATAGACTGCATATAGATCCCAAATCCAAGACTCAGTCCTGCAGAGAGACGAAGCTGGTCATCGCCCCCAGCCACGGACACGAAAAAAACCCCTCCTCAGCTCCCACAGTTCAGGCTCGAAGCAGGAAAGGACAGGTCTGAGAGTGCCCGGTGCTTCCTACTGTAAGACCATGTCAGAAACAGAAATTCTCTCCTCCTCCCTGCCCATGAGACAGCCTGGCCCTCACGTGCCACAGAACGAGCAGGAGGAAGGCATTGCTGAGACCCAAGATCACACGCTGCAAACACTTTCAGGCCCTCCAGCCCGTAACAAAAGTTACTAGAATCAAGTCCTCTCAAACCCATCTCGGAGAAGTCAAATACCTCAAGCAAATACCGTATTACAGAGCATTGTTATAAAATTAATAACAAAACTGGGCATGATGGTGCACAGGTATAATCCCAGCACTCAGGCAGGAGGATCTCCACTTTGAGGCTAGTATGGGCTACATAGCAAAACCCTATCTTTGAAAATCAATTCAAATAAATATAGCCACAGAAGTAAGACAACAGAAATCTTCTTTTTTTAAATCACTATATTAGATTTCAGAAATGCTTGTTAAAAACCTCTTTTAAAATAATAAATTCTCTCTTTGAACCCATCTGGAGACTCTAAGTGATGTCCAATCTGCTAGTGCAGATCTACACCCTCGTTGCTTAGAATGGCCACCCCAGGAACACATCCATCTTCATCTCTCTGCCACTTAAACAGAATGATCTCTCCCTGCGCACCCCCCCCCCCCCCCCCTCCCCGCCAAGCTGCCACTGTTCTGATTAGGCTCAGAGCATCTCCAGAAAGCCTCAGACAAGAGAAGGGACTACCCTCAAGGCCATGTTGTACTGTGTGTGTCGGTGGTGAGGGACCCACAGCAACCTATTGTTTTCTTAAATGCAAAACATCAGCAAATGGCTCCAACTTTGTGTATTTTCATTCAAACGGTCCATTAAAATGAAGAGAGAAAAGGAGTCCACCCAGAGCTCCAGAGAAAATAAGGCAATATCACTCACAGTAGAAATGTACATGGGTTGGGGGGGTGGGGGTAAGGAGCAGTGCATTAAATTAAACTTCTTACACTGTGGCACCTAAATAGCTCCACTGGGTCTGAGCATCTTATCTCCACCAGGCAGGGTGGCAGACAAGCTCGAGCCACAGGCAATCACCCCAGTGTGGATAAGTGACAAACAGATTTGTTCTGGAGACGCAAAACGGAGCCGGGCTGGTGGCTGCGTCTCTTCTTCTCCAGATTCTGTGTACATGAGCAAAGAGCAGGAAGGAAGCCAGTGAAGTCCAAGGTGCTGGCCCCCGGGCTCCCTGGAGCACAGCAGACCCCTGCCACAGCTCCAGGGCCACTGAGAACACGCTGCAGCCATCGGCCTCTGTCGAAGTCAAAACTGAAACCTCATCTGCTTGAGGTGCTTTTCAAGCATCGACACATCAGCATTCCTTATGACAAAACCTAGGTGCTGTTACAGAAACGCCTTTTCTCTCTAAGAGGCACAGAATGTAAAGTGTTTTTGTGATGTTGATTTTTTCCAAGAGGCTGGATGACACGGAAATGTTACCCGAAACCCACGACTTTCAAACTCTGAAATACTGAATATTTAAACTTTAAATTTCAAGTGATCATGGATCCCATTTTACAGAAGGCAAACTACCTTGAGTAACATCTGGCAACTGACAGGAAATAAACTTGAAACGGATGTGACTACACAGAAAAACCAAAAAGAAAAAAAAAAATCACTGTTATTCAGTAGGATTCCTGAATGTTCCAGACCCAGCTGTGGGTCCTATGAAGGCAAAGTGCCCTTTCCAAAATGGCCAGTGTTAACAGAGAAGCATAGTGGGGCTCTCCCAGCTGACCTGGGCCTCATGGTCTAAGCACTGAGCATGCCCAGAGTGCTACATGGCAACCTCCTTCTCCAGCACCTTCCATAGGCAGAAACATTTCCAATCCTTAGAACAGTGTCTCTCACCCTGTGTTGGAATCCCTCTGGGAGTCCAAGGACCCTTTCATAGGGGGGTCGCATATCAGATAGCCTACATATCAGATATTTACATTACAATTCATAACAGTAGCAAAATTACAGTTATGAAGTAGCAACAAAAATAATTTTATGATCAGAGTCACCACAATATTAAAGGTTGCAGCATTAAGAAGGTTGAGATTCATTGCCTGATACACAGATATTGACAAAGCATTTACCTCAAAACACACCACACCTGTTGTGGGCTACCACATCTGTCAGGAAAGGCTGTCCCCAAAGCCCTTGCCACTACTTGACACCTCCTAGTTCCTGCCTGGTGTCACTGGGCATCTTCCACTGTGATTGTTTTCTTGTCTTGCCTGTCTGTGGATGGATACCCCAACTCCAACTTACCAAGAGACCTAAGGAGCAAGTGAACAGATGGGGCCACTCGCTTGTTATGCATGGCCCCAAAGAAGTAAGATAATCATCTCCTTTAGAGTGAAGTGACCCGGTAGTACAAGGCCACCTCCTACAGATATCATCACCCAGTCTGGGGTTCCCAGCCTACAGCTGCAATCTTGCCTATCACTCCCCATTTTAATACCTCTCCTGGTAGTTCCCAGAAGTTGAAACACATTCGGCTCTGTTTCTGGATATGTCAGCTGCAGAGAGTTTTTAACGTCCACATCTAACAAGGGAGCTTCAAAGGCATAGACCTCATGAGCCCTGGTGTGGTGTGGTCATGTGGTCATGGCCACACTGGCTCTTGTCAATATGGCTTTCTATTGTTCCCAAGAGCCTGAGAGGGACTGAATGCTTCCAGAGGCCCATTCAGTTCTGAGCACACAGCTACTTTCATAGGAAAGCCTGGAAGCACCCAGCCTCCAGGATGCATACAGACTCTTCTCGGTGAAAAGCCCTGTCTTTTCATTGCACTACCCCAGCGCAGAAGCTGGTGCAGACACACGGGATGCTGCTGTTCTTTGAGAAACTGACTTTGGAGCTCGTCTGTACCCTTTGCACTTGGCACAGACTCGGATGCTCATGGGAGTCACGGTTGAGATGCAGAAGGAACAAATACTCCACTCTGCCTTCTCCATCCACAGAGACTGCCTCTGCAGAAGCCACAAGCACCCGAGCTTTAAGCCCTCTCTTGCTTCTTGGTCTCTCTTTACTACAGGAGATGTTTCTAGTGCCCAACCGATAAATAAGTTAACAAACGGTAGCACATACATAAAATGAAATATTATTCACCCTTAAACAGGAAAGCCAGATAGCAAGTAGGAGTTATTATAAATAGTAATGTACATAATATACTGTACATCTCAAAGGGCTAGAAGGGTTTTGAAAGTTTTCATCACAAAGAAATCATATTTGTTTGAGAAAATACATATTTAGCCTAATTTAAATCTTATACAATGTATACATGTATCTAAATATTACATAGTATTTTACATACATAGTTTCTGTTTGCAAAAGTATTAGTTAAGAGGCAAATGTAATGACTTATGTATCAGTTAAAAATAAATGTACATAGAAGGAAAGAAAGTCTGGCACAGGTACAACAGGCATAAACTCTGAGGACATCATGTTAAGGGAAATGAGCCAAGCAGAAAATGGCAGACACTGAGTCTACTTGAAGTGCAGAGAAATGTCAGACTCATAGAGACAGAGGTGAAACAGTGGCTGCTTGGGGCTGGGAAGAAATGAATAGTTATGATTGAATGGATAAGGTGAAATGCTCTGCAGGGATGGGAGTAACTTCCACACAGCAGGAAGAAGGCATTTTTACACACTAACCTCCCAGATAAAAATGACTCAGATGGTGAGTTTCATGTTACATATCTTTTACCATAAGTTTTTTTTTTTTTAACTAAGAAAAATAAAGATATTCTTGATGAAAGAACAAAAGACAGCCATGTCCGTCAACTTGTTCCTGAGCCTGGAGTGACCATGAGCCTGGAACAGCCAAAGGGAAAATTACACAGATGAGGCATAAGAGCTCAGAGGACCACCCGTGAGAGCCAAGGAAGAGACTCCAGTGGATGAGAATTGAGGAACACAGGGGACCTTCTTAGCTACATTGTAAGTTAGCAGGTGGTACCAGACCAGGAACCAGGCCTGTGACACCAACCAATAATGGACCCAGACCCACACCCACAAGCACCTCACAGGAGTCATAGGACATAGGAGAATGTTGCTATGAGTGACAAGGTGACATTTTTAACAGCATGAAAGTTGGCTCAGTTGCATGCTTGATAGCTTGCTTATCCAGTGCAGTATACTGTAGGGCAGGGCAGGGCAGGACAGTGCAGAGCAGGGAATTGGTCCCTAGTCCCTGAGCATGCTGAATAAGAACTCTCCACAGAGAAACACCCCTGAGCCCCCAAAGGACAGTTTTGAAAGAGACTTTGGAAAGTCTTGTTTCTCAGTTAAATCAAAAGCCCAAGTTCCGACATTCGGGCATACTCCTTGATATGACTTAATCAGAGTCGCAACATCTGCACCTACCCATTTGGTGAAAAGCAGACCAAGGCTACAGGAGTCCCTGAGACTCCCAGGCTTAAGCTGAGAGATGTCTCTTCATTCCCCAAACATTCTGAGGCACACTGGCAGAAGGCACCCAACATCTCTACTCCATCCTTCCTAGGCACTAATCTCCTGATGATAAGACAGGCATAAACACAAATCATTTAAGCACTGAGACACTTCAATGAGCCCCTCGCCTGGCTCTCCTCCCTGACCCTTCATCTTGAAAGCATCTTTACAACCAAGAAGCCCACGGACCCTGCAGCAGAGCAATTCTGACCTGAATACAACATGCACACCAAAAGTCACTTGGATCCTGAGGTCAGGTGCTGGTCTCCTCCTCTGCCCCAAGCCTCCTGGACTGTGGCTGGCCCATTTGACCCTGGTCCTAGGAGATGAGTCAGGATCCACCCAGGCCACCAATGGGGGCAGAACTGTAAGGCAGGCTTCAACTATGTGGTTCTCATTAAATGGGAGAAAGTGGGCTATTGTGAGCAGAGTCACTCAAAGGCAGCTGCTAAAGGCTGTCACGGTGCAGTCATTCGAAATAAAACCTATCCCATTAGGAGCGCTGCGACCGCAACCCATTTCCAGTACTGTGCTCCAGGTCAGCCCAACTGTCAGAAGATAAGGGTTTCAAATTGAAAATCAAAGAGCTACTGCACAGCTTTAGACAAAGGGAATGATGTGCATGTGGGCAGACGTTAAATTCACCCACACGAAGGGCTGCCCAAGAGGAGCCCCGGGATTCCTAATAGAAGTCACTCCTGATTTCTCACCCTCAAGCAATGTTCAGACACAGGAGGGCCAATGATGTGTTCTTGACTGGGCTGTGCTGCTTGAATCCCTGCTTGGAACAGTGCTGTCTCCCCAGTTTAAGGGTGACTGGGAAAGCCAACGTTATTGTCACAAAGAGCCACCCCATTTTCAGCATTTGCCCTAGAATTCTAGAACCCAGCCCCAAACTGGAAGGAATGGATTAAATGAAACAGATCTCACATTCAGTGGACCAAGGAACTATCCCCATTAGAATTATGGGGACCTGCCAACCCTTATTGCCAGGCCTCTGGATTGGGCCACCAGGAAAGTCGAATGGTCCCAGAAAATACCAAGCGTTGTATAGAACCCTATGGAGAGAGGCATCCACACTCAGGCAAAAGTGAACAGGAAACAAAGCAGACTCAGTTTCTGTTGCAAGTTTCAGAGCTTGAGCAAGAGCCCGGGGTCAGCCTGGGTAACCCAGAACTTTTTAAATGGGAGGGGGTGTAGCATAGTGCTAGAGAGCTTGCCTAGCACATGTAAGACCTTAAGTTTAATTCCCTGAATCAAAAGACAGAAAGATGGGGTGGGAGAAGGAGGGAGAAAGGGAGGAAAGAGGAAGGAAACAAGACAGAAAAGAATATATAGAGCTGAGGGAAGTCTAAGCTGCAAACAGGTACCTGCAGGTACCCAATAGATGACAATCCACAACCCCAGCAGCCGACAGCACCACAGAAGGGTGCCCTGCTTACGCTACTGTCCACGACACCACTCCCCTTCCTTTTTTTGTGACATTTTAGCTACATGAGATCAACCTTGGATAAGTAAGTTCGTTGGGGTGATGGGTAGGAAGGGATGAAGAGATGATTGGGATTGGGGTGCATGAGGTGAAATTCACAAAGAATCAATTAAAAGGTTTAAGAATAATCTTTAGTTTGAAAATAGGTCATTCTGAATGGATAAAGAAAATGTGGTACATCTACACAATGGAATTCTATTCAGCTATTAAAAACAAAGACACCGTGAATCTGGCAGGCAAATGGATAGAACTTCAGAATATCATCCTGAGTGAGGTAAACCAATATGCACAGTATATACTCACTTATAAGTAGATATTAGCCATAAAATACAGAATACTCATGCTATACATTCCACAGACCCAAAGAAGCTAAACAAGAAGGAAGGCACAAGCAAAGACACTAAAGGCTCACTTAGAAAGGGGAATGAAACAGTCCTAAGAGTCAGATGAAGGGAGGGAACTGGATGGGAGAGGGGATGGGGAGAAGAATGATGGGTTCAGGATCAGGTGTGGGGAAGGACAGAAGAGATGGCTAGGTGGCCATGTGAATGAATGGAAATATGCAACTGAGGGGTTAGGGAGGTAGGGGGCTTCTCCAGGACAAGACAGAGACCTGGGATGAGGGGGGCACCCAAGAAACTATGAGAGTGACCTTACAGCATTGGGGATATGGGACCCGAAAAGGCCACCTCCTATGGCCAGACAGGAACCTCAGTGGAGCGATAGGGACAAGAATTCATCCACAAAACTTTCGACCCAAAATTTATCCTGTCTACAAGAAATGCAGGCACAGAGGATGGAACAGAGACTGACAGAATGGCCAACCAATAACTGACCAAACTTGAGACCCAACCCATGGGCAAGCACCAATCCCTGACACTATTAATGAAAACTCTGTTTTGCTTGCAGGTAGAAGTCTAGAATGGCTGTCCTCTGAGAGGCTCCAACCAGTAATGACTCAGACAGATGTAGACACCCACAACCAAACAGTGAATGGAGCTTAGGAACTCATATAGGAGAACAGGAGGAAGGAATGCAGGCCCCAAAGGGGATAAGAACTCCACAGGAAGCCCAACAGAGTCAACTAACCTGGAACCTTGGGGATCTCAGAGACTGAGCCACCAACCAAAGAACATACATAGGCTGGACCTAGACCTCCCCACACATATGTAGCAGATGTATCCCTTTAGTCTTCATATGGGTCCTGAACAACTGAAGGAGAGTGGCCATCCCAAAAGATGTTGCCTATATGTGAGATATGCTCTTCTAGCTGGCTGCCTTGTCTGGCCTCAGTGGAAGAGAATATGCCTAGCCTCACTGACTTAATGTGCCAGGATTAAGGGGAGTGCTACATGGATGAGGGGGGTGGCCCAACTGCTCAACGAAGAAGGGGAGGAGAAAGGGGGAAGAATTGTGGGAGGAGATGACCAGGAGGGTTACAGTGATGGGAATGTAAAGTAAATAAGATAATAATAATAATAATAATAATAATAATAATAATAATAATGATGATGATGATGATGATGATGATAAAACAACAATAACAACAATAGGAAGAAAATAGGCCATTCTGAAAAACACATTAAGAGATGACCAAATTGGTCTAGTACACACATTTTAACCCACAGCCATCTTCTTCTTATGATCCATTCCCAAAGTCAAGTATATTGACTGCCTCATTGGAGGCATTTAGTTGGTTTCCAATGTGATTCTGCTGCTTAATGATTAGGCTCAAACCCTGGAGTCAAAGGGGATCAATCCTCCAGACTGACCCCTAACATGAGAGCATGCATCCTTCCTTTCATCTCTTGCCAACTCCAGAGATATCCCCTAAAGCCTCCCACATCTCCGATGCCAGCTCTGCCCATGTGCACTTCTGGCTCTGGCTCTGGATTGCCCTCAGGCAGCATGATCCTCTTGCCAGCTGCCCTCCACAAAGCTGGCCAACCTTGGCTTCAATTGGCTTGAGATAGCCTGACAATGGTTCTTCCCCCACCCTCACCCCTACCCTGACATCCTCCCTGTAAGCAGAGGAATCTGGACTGAACAAGATGAAAAATTAAGTATCCTATGGGATGATGGTACAATGAGCAGATTTCCAGTAGACAGAATTTTGATAAAATTAAAGCCCCAAGCAAGCCCACACCCTAGGCCAGCTTCCTCTCCTTTCCATCAGACTTCTGACCCAATGAGTTTAGACCATGAAGTAGGAAGATTGATCTCATATTTGCCCAGCAGTGGGAAGCACAGAGCCAGGTGTCTCTGTTGATCCCCACTAATTGGAAGATGTTCATTTAAGACAATACCCACCAACCAGCCCCCAAAGGGCCAAGCTGATACAGCCATCCTAAAGAGACCTAGTAGGCTAAACTAGGTTGGCTCATTAATTTCATTAAATGATACTCTTCTTCACAATCCCATGAAGAGGGACTGAAGAGGTGGCTCAGCAGTTAAGAGCACTGGCTACTCTTTCAGAGGAGCAGTGTTCAATTCTTAGTGCCCACATGGACTCATAACCATCTGATATCCCAGTTCTATGGACCCCAACACCATTTTCTGGCCTCCTTGGGTCCCAGACATACACACAGGCAAAATGTCCATATATATGAAAATTTTTATAAACAAGTATCAAAAGGAAAGAACATCCAAAAGAAAGGCCAGAGTGGACAAGCAAGTTCCAAGCCAATTAAATGTTATCCTTACAAGAGTTGCCTTGGTAAGCTGAAGGGTTTGCAGCCCCTTAGGATGAACAACAATATGAACTAACTAGTACCCTCAGAGCTCCCAGGGACTCAACCACCAATCAAGGACTATACATGGTGGGACTGATCGTTCTGGCAGCATGTGTATAGTAGAGGATTGCAAAGTCGATCATCAATGGGAGGAGAGGCCCTTGGCCTTGTGAAGGTTTTGTGCCCTAGTGTAGGGGAATGCCAGGGCCAATAAGTGGGAGAGGGTGGGGTGGCAAGCAGGGATGGGGGAGGCAACAGGGGTTTGTTCTTGTTGGTTTTGGGGGTTTTTTGTTTTTGTTGGTTTTTTTTGGCGGGGGGGGGGGAAACTGGGAAAGGAGAAATCATATGACATGCAAATAAAGAAAATATCTAATAAAAAAAAAAGAGTTGCCTTGGTCATGGTGTCTGTTCAGGGCCTACCCACCCAAGACAGTGACCAGTCTCCATATGCAAATGCCTGCAGGGTTTAGTGACTTCCATAATCAGCTAAAAGATGGGGTGGGGGACTGGGGTGATCCTGGTAACAACAGCAACAGGAGCCTTGCAATCAAAACGGAAATCTACTCAGATATGTGACAACTGTATACAATCAAAACAGCAAAGCCCTTGTAAAGGGCATAAAGAATCAAAAAATCCAGATGAGGAGAAAAGTGAGAGACAGTACCTCTCCTGCTATGCATCAAATTACAGAGTCGGCCCAGCTGAAATCCCAAGGAGGCTAGAGATGAAGTAACTTACTCTCAAGTTTATCTGTTAATATATGACAAAGATTATGGAAGCTAAGGAAGTTGTCAGACTCACAAGGGGCTTCCCCAGGTTATATCAACAGTAACAACTGTTGTAAAGGGGAGACACACCCATTAAGCCAACTCCTTCCAACAGGACTGAGATCCCAGAAGTCATACACATGTTGGGGTGGCCTTTTCAGTGGGGTAGCCTTTGTGTCACACATGCTGCATAAATGACCCCAATAAGCTCCTTGGTTCACTCAGCTTGACTTTGGTGGGTTCATTTATTTGGTCAGCCAAGAGTGCTCATCTGAGGTGAACAGACATTGTTCACATTTCCCCAGGAAAAGTCACACAACAGAAAGTTTGCGGAGGATGGAAAGAGAAGAAAACCAAAGAGGTCATGACTCTAAGATAACAAAGCAGTCCTGTGCTTATGAGACAGTTCTGTCAATAATATAAGCCATAGTGTAACCATAAAATTCTGATATAGTCAACCACATATTTATCCTGGGGTCTCTGTCACAACAACCCCCCCCCCCCTCTCTGGCAAGTCCTAGAGATGCCCCACCCCTCACAGAAGATTTCTGTTCTCCCCCCTGCTTTCCCTACACGGATCCTCCCCTGCCCCGCTCCCTTCCCCATACCCTCTCCTACCCAGTTCCCTCCCTCCATCCACCTCTGATATCTATTTTATTTCCCCTTCTGAGAAAGATTCAACCATTCTCCCTTGGGCCCTCCTTGTTATTTGGCTTCTTTTGGTCTGTGGATTGTAGCTTGGTTGTCCTGTACTTCAAGGCTAAAATCCACTTATATACTAGGCATGTCCTTTGGGGTCTGAGTTACCTCACTCAGGATATTTCTAGTTTCAACCATATAAAATTCATAATGTCCGTGTTTTTAAAAGCTAAGTAGTATTTCATTGTGAAAATGAATCATATTTTCTTTATCCATTCTTCAGTTGAAGGATATCTAGTATCCTTGAGGAATCCCAGAGACTGAACCATCAACCATCGAAGAGCAACCATGAGCTGGACCTAGGCCTCCTGCACATGTGTAGCCATCAGATGTGTAGCTTGATCTTCATGTGGGTCCCCCAACAACTGGAGCAGGTGCTGTCCCTGAATCTTTTGCCTATCGGGCTGCCTCATCTGGCCTCAGTTGGAGAGGATGTAACTAGTCCTGCAGTGCCTTGATGTGCTGGGAAGGGGTGAGACCCACGGGGAGGGGAGAACAGGGAGGGGATCTGTGTGAGGGGGCCCTGGGAGGAGAGTGGACTGATATTGGGATATAAAGTGAATAAATAATTAAATTAATGAAAAAAATCTGATACAGTGATGTCACAACTGCCTCAGGAAGGGCACCCCATGTTGGTCTCACAAGGAAAGTCACAGCAACTCTAACAGCTGATATTTTCATAAGAATAAACAAGTACAGCAAAAAAAAAAAAAAAGAAGAAGAAGAAGAAGAATCTAGACATTTAGAAAAATAACCCAAAACACCTCAACAACTAATAACTATGCATGCTGTAATGATTAACGCTGTGAATGTACTGAGAACTGTGGTCTCTTTTAAAACACAGGAATGTTATACGAATATGTTTTTTTACTTAATCCCTAGTGTGGGATATGGAGCTGCTTTAGACTGTCCAGAGCAGCAGACTATGATTTGCCTCATGCTCTGGCAGGGGCATGATTTTGCCAATGGCAGATAGTTTCTGCAAGTGAATGACATTCAAAATTCTGGGGGCTCTTGAGAGGGTATATAAACCCTAGAGCCTGAGAGAGGCAGTGGCTGGTTGCTACTCCTCCTGCTGCTGCTGCTCCTCCTCCTCCTGCTGCTGCTCCTCTTCCTGCCATTGCTGCTCCTCCTGCTGCTGCTGCTGCTAGTGGTAGTGGTGGTATTGCTGGTTGTTTTTGTTGCAGTTTGTCAAATAGTCATGCACAAAGACCCAAGAAGAAGAAATTGGATATCCTGATGGTAAGGATCAAACTTGCCCTAAGGAACTTGACACCCCAATCTGCAGAAAGTAGTCTACCAATATTGATGCCCCTTTCCCTTCCTAGCCTTCTTTCTCTCCTACCTAGTGTTGGGAGGTGGAATAAAGAAGGAATAAGGGTGGAAGGAAAAGGAACCATACAGTAGCCAAAAGTCTAGCTACAGTGAACCTGAAGGATCTAGAATCACGGAGTAAACAAGCCACCAGGCAGGCATATCTGTGAGGGATTTATCTTGATTAGTTAATAGAAGCTGCAGGTTCATCCACTGTTGTCAGGCATCATCCCATGAGTTGGGGGTCCCAGATTGAATGCAAAGGAGAATGTAAAACTGAACATCAGCACTCATCTCCCTCTGAGCCCCCACTGCAGATGCAATGTGATCTGCTGCCTCAATCTCCTGTCACGATGATGGCGTGTACCCTCAAAGTATGAACGAAAGTGAGTCCTGTCACCCTTGCATGCCTTTGTGTTTCATTTCTATATTTTATCACAATATGGAGAGTAACCAATACTCACACTCTACATGTTCAAGACCTTGGATTATCTAACAAAGTGGTGTCTTGAAGAGGGAAGACTGGGGGTATCTCAATGGTAGAGTGTATGCTTAGCTTGCAGGAGACCCTGGATTCAACCCCTATCAACAAAAGAGGGAAAAAGATATCAAAGCATTGATATAAAGATAGCTCACTAATAAGTAACATGGGAAAACTGAATGTTGATGTGAAAAAAAACTACATCTTCAATTCACACTGTATCTATAACCTACTGAAGATGAGAGAAAGAAGGTATGTATGTAGAAACATTGGGTATAAAAAAGAAAGGAAGCCTTATACACCTGGGACATCAGCACTCGAGAGGTAAAGACCGGAGAGTTGAGAGTTCAAGGTCATCTTTGGGACAGAACAGTTCAAGACCAACCTGGCCTACAGGAGACCCTGTCTTAAAATAAAACTAAATGAAAATGAAAAGGGAGAGCATTTATCTGCACTTAAGGTAAGGATGTCTTTTCTGTAAAGAAATTCAGGAGCCATAAAAGAAAACCTGTTGGATAGCATAAAAATTCTGAGTTTCTGCATTGCCAAAGATGTCATTCAACAGACGTGAGGAACACACAGACATCTGAGAGAAAATATCTACAATGCCTGTGACAAAGGAGAAATAGCCTCGGTACACTAAACATACCCATAAACCCATGGGGAAACCCCGAGCAGATCAGCAGAGAAACAGGTGACAACAGCTAGAGAAGTTCAAATTCTTATCAAGTACAAGCATCTGGCTTGTGATTGTTTGCCATCTGTACTCTATTTGACAGACAGTTTTAAAACCTTGCATGTATAGTTGTATGTGAGTATGTGTGCGTATATGGAAATGGCAGCCAGAGGATCAAGTTGAGCCTCCTCTCCTACCACTTTCTACCTTACTCCTTTGAGGTAGGGTCTCTGCCTATACCTGGTGCTAGGCTAGCTACAGCAGGCCCCAGCAATGCGCTCTTGTCACCCTCTGTTCCCAGGTGCTATGCTTACATGTGCACTGGGTGATGTTTTGCTTTTTATGTGTGTGTGAGGGGGCGGATTCAAACTCCGACCCTCATGGTTGAACATCAAGCACCCTTCCTCACTAAGCTTTATCTCCGGCCCCTGTTCATAATTTTCAAAGTAGCACAGTGACATACAAAGAAAAAAATATTTATTTGGGGGGTTTGTACACCAAGACCTCCGAGGGATGCCTCCTCTGAGGGATACCTAAGCCACTGTCAACACTGTTTCTTAAGCATATGTGTCTAATGACAAGAACCAACTTACAAATTAGGCACAGAAAGAGCTAATGATGAACCAGAACAATTACGACACCCTTCTAAAATGTTACATGAATATTCTATCTCCTCTCCATCTACACCCTCTTCTTCGATGCAGATAGATATTTCTATTTTAGGACCACAGGTGACCATGGGTAACTTGAAACCATGGACTGAGAAATACAGATGAGAGGCCACTGCAAGGCCACATTCACAGGCTCAGCAGAGCTGCAGACTGATACGTTCGCCAGCCACAAGGCCATGCAGCCACAGACCCACACAGCCAGCATCACTTACAATTATTACCATGAAGCCAGGTATGGTAGTAGATGCTTGCCATCCCAGGCCTGGAAGTGGAGACAAGTGGATCCCTACAGCTTGTGAGTCAGCCAGTATAACCCAGCCCTAGCCAGCAAGCTCTGAGCCAGGGGATCCTGTCTAGAATATGGTGGGCAACTCCTAAGATATGATAGGCCTCCATACAAATGCAAACACACGTGCACACATGTGAACATACACATATGCTTGCACACATACATACCTGCACATACCCTTCCTTGCACGTCTGATGTTCAGCCTCCCCACCCAGCAGAGTGGCGCTGTTCTGTGCAGGCACACCAGTAGCTATGGAGGACACAGTTGTGATACTGCACTTCAGCCCTGGACTGGAAACAGCAACTGCTCTAGAGTTCAGTAAGTCCACGGTCATCTCTTGCACGAGCGTTAGAATCCATCTTGCTCCGTACACAACTGACAAGAGGCCAATAGCATGTCAGACACGTTGCTCCAGATGAGGCTGCATCCACAGAGGTATCACAGTCTTTAAATGGGGTACAGACCCCTTATCTAAATGCTCGGCATCCCAGAAGTGGTATGGCTTTCACAGCATTTCAGATTCGGGAATATTTGCTGAGGTCTATCCTGTGGCTATGACCCAAGTTCAAATGAAAAGGCCATGCTCCATATGGAACTACATGAACTCTATAAATACTCTTATCTGTATACAGCTTTACTTGGTATTTATAGACTTTTGTGTGTGACATGAGATTTACATACAGGAAGAGAGTTGGAATTTACCACTTGCAACACTGTATTGCTCAGAAAGTTTCAGGTTTCGGAAGAGGGATGCTCAACCTATAATTTGATCTCATTTTATTGAAAAATATTAAAAATAAGAAGTACATATATATATTCATATAAAACATGGGTTGGGTTGAAACATTCCCATAGAGGAAAAAAACGGGAGGATTAAATACCAAGCTGACAATATCTGTCTATGCAGGGGTTAAAGGGGGGAGAAGGAGGCGGTTTTCATTTTCTTGGTTATTTATTTCTACACTTTTAATTTTTATAATTATTGCGTATTTGTCTCATAACCAGAAAAAGTAAGTGGGAAAAAATCCTGCTTTTACAAAATGAAAGGCAAAGGGCGCCTAAGTCTAGAAAGTCCCTGCCCCTTCAGGACCAAGGCCTTCTCATCTTCCAGCTTTGATGCCAGAAAACAGCTCTCTGTGTCTCCGCTAAAGATAGAGGGTAACTGCAGTCAGAGGCAGGCTTTCACACAGAGGAGTGTCACATCTATTTATCTTCATTATTAGCTCTTTGTTGTTAGATAATGAAACAATACACAAAATCTCCACCTCCCACAGGAGGCTTGGAGCTTGCTGGGAGTCAGTCCTGTTTGTCTTTCTGAGCCTTTGCATGGAGCCCAAAGGAATGATCTCACACACACACACACACACCTACCTCCCCTGCCCTGGGTGTTCAAACAACCCTGTGACCCAGTGAAGCTGAGTACATGCACCTCTCTCTCCTTCTGGGTGAGGGGACACTGCCCCCACACATGGATTCCCATCCCCAGTCCCACACCCTCTGGTCTCTAAGAGGTCACAGTGTTTGGGAATGAAAAGCTTTAAAATTCATCACCAGAGGGTTCCCATGGAATGTGTTTCCATGCATAGAAAATGGCTACAAAGTCTAGTTGGGAGGAATTGATATAAACTGTTCCATTTTAAGTTCCTCAACCAGAGGAAATCTAAAAGTTCTTGCTTCCAGCCCAGCAGAGCGGATCCATGAATCCATTGCTTCTGCAAAAGAAGGACAAAGATCCTCCTGGGAAACAGGAGCAGGCAGCTTTTCCTCAGATGCTCAGATGCTCAGATGCTCAGCTGGCTCTGGACACCAGCTGGGCATCAACAGCGCCTAAGGGCCATCTGACCCAGATGCCCCCTACGGCTCCATCTATTACCAAGTGACAGGGAAAATGAAATACATCTTTAAAAGCACAAGAGCCCAGGGGTCTAATCAGGACCGTCCAGGGGTGAGGCTGTCTCCCTGGAACACCACAGAAGTCTGTGAAACTACCCAGAGGGCTAGTAGCCACACGTCCTTGCTCTCCCCTCCAGACACCACCAGCCAAACTGGAGCAGTGCTCCACAGGGCAGCATGTGAATAGCAGTTGATGTGAGGTATTACAGGTCCTGCTCAGTGGTGTCATCCAATGAGAGAGATGAGGAGGAGATAAGAAACAGATGAGTGAATGAGAGAAGAGGGCTAGTTCAGTCAGTGGAGGGCTCACCATGAAACACTAGGATTATCCCCAGAAACCACATCAATAGTTGGAAGTGGTAGCCAAATGCTTGTCATCCCAGTGTTAGTGAGGCAGAGATGGTAGGGTCTGTACGTACGGCTCTCTGACCAGCCAGCCTAGGCTACTCTGTAAGCTCCAGGCCAATAGAAAACCACAACATGGGTGGTGGTGTATACCTTTAATCCCAGCACTCAGGAGGCAGAGAGGCATGTGGATCTCTGAGTTTGAGGCCAGCCTGGTCTACAAAGCAAGTTCCAGGACAACTAGGGCTATAGAGAGAAATCCTGTATTAAACCCTCCCCCCCCCAAAAAAAAAAAAAAAAAAAGAAAGAAAGAAAGAAAGAAAGGAAGGAAGAAAGGAAAAACAGACCAAAAAATGAATGGTTCCTAAGAAACAACATCCAAAGTTGACCTTTGACCTCTGACCTCTACACGCACATAAACACATGCACATGTGTACACACCAAAAGGGATACAAAAGAAAGAAGAAGAGAATGAAGGAAGAAGGGAAACAGATATACAATATAGACAGGTTCAGCCAGGAAGGAAGCCTCCACCTCTTCTACAGGTCATGGGCAACAAAACATTTCTCAATGTCATCTGAAGCATGGAAGCCTATCACAGGAAGGACTGCTGGGTGTTCAAAGGAGAAGAGAAAGAGGAAGAAGGAGAAAGAAGGAAAGAGGAAGGGGAAGGAAAGGGGAAGAGGTTGGGGTAGTAGGGAAGAAAAGATTGAGAGGGACAGACAGACGGACAGACAGACAGACAGACAAAGCACAACTACAAAGACATCAATTATAACAACAAAACATTCTCTACAGCCCTGGGGGCTAGTTCAAAGTGACAGCACAAGCTCAGAGGGCAGGGTGCAAAATGTAGGGTCTATGAACACAGATGAGGCCCCCACAGAGGTGGAGACACAAGGTGCTGGCGGCTGTGTGCCCAAGCTCAAGGGAAGGAGCTGATAAAATCAGCCCCAGCAGGAAAGAGTTCCACATCTCCCAGCCCATTTTTTTCTTATCTTTTCCCCCCTAATGCACTGAATTGTATATATGTAATAACTAAAAATAACATTTTTTAAAATAAAAATGTTCTCTTACCAAAGCTGCTTGAATGCTAAAAATGAGCTTGAAGCATAGGAAATTACCTATATTTGATCACTCTGACATATAAAAATAACAGCTTCATATGGCTCCGTCTAATTTTGCCAAAACTCCAGAGAAGTGGTAAGACCTGTAGGAACTGTTTCCTCTGACAGGCTTCCAGGACAAAGGAGGGAACTCTGACTCACCCAGGGTCCCTATGCTAGCCAGCTTTCAATCCCGGTAAGGAAAGACCTGGGAGAAGTGACATCCAAAGGGAAATTCGGACCATAGTTCTGCGGCTGCACTCCATACATAGATGCTCCACCGCTTTGGACCTCTGATGGATGTGCCAGGGGGCGCTCCAGAGCAAACTACCCACTCCATGGCCAAGAAGACAAAGATGGAAGGGGCCACAAGCCTCACACTCCCCTTTAGAGGAACATCCTCCCTCCAGTGACATAAGGGACTCCCATTCAGGCCCCTCTTCTGAAATATCCACATTATTACCTCCTAACAGCAGATCACTGGAATGAGCCTTTAACACATGGGCCTTTGTGGTATATGTATCCAAACTATCATAGTCCACAGAAGAATGCGTCCTCTGCCTTCTAAGGGGCATATTTCCTATTCTAGCCTATCACCAGCTTCCCCTGCCCCACACAACACAGAAAGAACCATATACCAAGTCCCACGTCACTCAGCATTCCCACGATCTTGCAAAGGGTGTTACTGGTGTTGGAGGTGGGAGGAGCCGATGATGGACAAGCACTGCCACCTACCCATGCTGCAGGGACAGCTTGGGTTCCTGGCTGGTCAAGCTGGACTTCCGCTGAACCAGAGCCACCTTTCAGACTGCACAACAGACCTGAATCTGTTTAAAGGCTTCTTTTCCCTTCCACTTCATCCTGTGCCTCTGCTAAACACATAGGAGGTGACAATTACGGAAGTTAAAGAAACTGGGCCTAACTTCTGCAGCCCAGGGTTTTAGCTGCTGGGCTCAATTTTCAGGCAGCCTCCTCCTTGGGAACCAAACAGATGGATAGGTGTGACCATGGACATAAATCTCCAGCGCCAGCCCCACCCACGCAGACTCTCAGCCTTCTGCCTTCTTGCTGGACCATCAACCATACATCAGCCTTTTGTCTACTAGGGTCGATATTTAAAAAAAAAAAAAAGACCTATGTGGCCTCAGGGATTAATTATAGTATAGAAGCAGGGATCAGAGGCACAGCTGTCCAAAGTCATGGAAAAAAATATCAAAAGTGACCATACCCTGAGTGGTCTGGGCAGAGTGGTACAATTCCCCAGGCACCCAGTGCTAGAAAATGGGGTAATATGCTCATGTGACTGGGTTTATTTCTCTTGACAATGATTTCTAAGTAAGGAGAGAGTCTATCTCAGAGAAATTTTTTTCAAGCACTCAGATACTTGGGGCATACAAAAATATACATTCTAAAGGATGTGATCTCTTGGACCTTACACACCCACCCCCAATGCACCAACGTGCTGAAAGGCTTGTCATTCAGTGCTCTGAGATGGAGATGACCAGATGGGAGAGCTCTGACCTCATTAGTGGATTCATCCATTGAGGTAGCGGCAGTTCAGAGGGTCTCAGGGGGTCAGGCAATACTCTAAAAGCAAGCTCACCCTGTACTTCAAGATGACCATGAAGTGAGAGCTCTGTCTGATGTGTGCCCTTCTAGGTGACGCCCTGCCTTGCCACCAGCCCAGAACAATGGGACCAAGATGCTGAAATCTCTAAAACTGTGAGTCCTCTCCTCTCTCCTTCTAAGTCCTCTCTGCTTCTAAGTTCTGTTTCAAATACTCTGTCTCAGAGATGAAAATCTGGCTACCTCAAACACTATTCCAAACACAGTCCCTGCTTTCTTGGAAACATAAGAAGCCAAAAGCGGATGGCCTAGCTCAGGCTCTGGAGTTGAATAATATCAAGAGCTAAGGATCTACCACCAAGGGTTACAGGGCAATGGGGCTCAATCTGACTCGGTATTTTAAGATATTTTTACAGGAGCTTGAGGTTGTAGTTTTGTTTTGTGTGTGTGTGTATATATATATATATATATATATATGTATGTGGTGTGCATGTGCTTACAGATGCACAGGCACATGTGTGTGCATGCATGTGGAGGCCTGAGGCTGATGTCAGGTGCATTTCTGATCACTTTCTACCTTATAGAGAAAGATAGGGCCTCTCACTGGAACCTCTCTGATCTGGCTAGTCTAGCCAGCAAGCTTGCACCAGGGACGACGTCCCCACCTCCTACGTGTTAAGCTGTATCCTCCCAGCATTGATGTGACCACTGGGGCACTGGGTCTTCATGCCTGCTCATGTGTTCACATGCTTATCTGACAAGTGTGTGACTCCATGAGCCATTTCCCCAGCCCCAGTTTTATGGTTTTTGAAGGCTGAGCCTTACAGGAAAATGACAATATGCTTATCACCATTTATGAAGCAAGACTGGTCCATTATAACTAATTAAGCCGTTTCCCCAAACGTCCCTTTTCTGTTCCAAGTCCCTACCCAGAAAGCCACGCCACACTCAGTCATCTCCCTCCTGTGGCTGGGACAACTATTCAGAACTTCCTCCTTTATGACGACCTAAAGCAGTGGCTCTCAACCTCTAATGTCACAGCCCTTTAACACAGCTCCTCATGCTTTGGTGACCCCAACCATAAAATCATTTTCTTGCTGCTTTGGAACTGTAATTTTGCTACTGTGATAAATTGTAATGTAAATATCTAATATTCAGGATCTCTGATATGGGATTCCCCCCCCCCCCAAAGGTCTGCAACCCATAGGTTGAAAACCTCTGACCTAGACACTCTTAAAAACTACCAGGGAGGTAGCATGTCAAATGTCACTCAGCTGAAACTTGCCTAAAGGGGTTTTCTCTCATGTTTACGCAGAGGTTATGGGTTTGGGAATCAAAACCTCAAGCCCCCTTTCCCATCTCGTGGTACCACCCATGCATGTGGTCAGTGATTCGCTGAGGATGCTGACCTTGGCCACTGGGTTGGGATGAGCAGCATCTTGGTCTCCCTTCTGCACACTGGGCTTTGGGAAGACGTTTCTGTGTGAAGCCTACCCCTGAAGTGTAATTACCAATGCTACCTGCTTCGCTCCTGTCATCAATGGTTACCCGGAGCATCCATGCTGCTGTACCCCAAGCTTGGTCTTTTATCCACCTACATGCCAACACACATCCAAAGTCCCCTGCGGGCAGAAGCCAGTCTTCCTTACTCTGCTTTTGGTATGTGTACCAGAACTCAGGAAAAAAAACCCACTGAGTTCTTCACTACAGGTGGGAAGTCTTGGCCTTAGAGAGGCCAACCCAGCGGAGGCAAATCTCCAGCTGAAGTCTGGCTCCTCTGTCTATTGTCCAGGGCAAAAACAACTGCTGGTAACATTATAATCAATGAAGGGAGAATTTAAAGAGGACTAACATTCTGGACCACTCCATCTTTCAAGTTTGATCAACAGTCTCCATGCCAACAGATGCAGATCGAGACCCGAGACTGAAAGCACAAGAACACTTAGAGAACTGACTTTCTACACTCAGTTCTGGAGCTCTGTAGGGGGAGGGGGAGTGTGTGTGTGTGTGTGTGTGTGTGTGTGTGTGTGTGTATGCACACATAAGTATGTGGGTGCAAGTATGAGTGTGTAAGTGTGAGAGTATGTGTGCACACAAGTGTGTGAGTATGTGAGTCCTTATGTGTACATGCACTTAAGTGTGTGGATGAGTATGTAGTGAGTGTGGTGTGTGTGTGTGTGTGTGTGTGTGTGTGTGTGTGTGTGTGTGTCCTGTTCATAAAATCCCAGCCACGGTCAAGGCAATATCAGGACCCTAGAAGTAGAAGACCATCCATATCACAAGCATGTACGCTTGTGAGTATACATACATCTTCAAGAAGAGAGCTGTGGGGTCTCTCTGTGTAGGCTGGCTCCTAAGGGCCCCAGGTGTTCAGGCACTAAAAGAGTCAGCCCCAGGTCCTAGACCTTGAGTATAGTAACCCGACATTTTGCCTGTCCAGGGAGACAATATGGATGCACTTTCTAAGCCTCGACCATATTGACTAAATTATTGTACTTTCTGGTGCCAGGGCTGAATGAGAGCCCCAGAATGAAGCCAGGGACACAGAGTGACTCCTGTCACATGCCACTACCTTATTTTATTTGATCTTCTGTGAACAACTGCAGAAGAGGTTGCTGAAGCAGAGCTGTGCCTGATCCTTCCGTTTCAGTGTGGCAGAGCAGGTATGTAAGTTGAGGAAACAACATTTGACTTTTTTACTGAACTCAAGGTAAAGCATGGATTTGTTGAGAGTCGGTGAGCAGCCCCAGCCATGGTCAGGGCAATGGATTGTATAAATGCAAATTAAGGACATGCGAATGGACAGTACGAAGAAGCATCCATAGCCTTTGGTTAAGGTAAGGAGTCAAGAGCCTCCCTCTCCACCAAACAGCTATTCAGTTCTGAAGAGTCTGACATTCAAGAAGTCCTTGCCTGGTGACAAAAAAAAACATAGATGAGATCAGACATCCCACAGAGGAAAACAGGATGCACATGTGATCTGCTGGGCCACTGGGGTCAAAGCACACCGAATGAGTGCCCAGCTGGCCCATCACCACATCTGGAGAAGCTCGGCAGAAAGCAGAGCATGCAGTACAACCACAAACACAATGCCACCAGACACCACAGCAGCAGAAATATCATCAGACACACCACAGAGGCATCACAACTGTCACAATGTCACTAGACACATTACAGCACAATAGCCATAGTCATGATGTCACCAGACACAACATAGCATGGTCACTGACGTCACCATGTCATCAGACACACCATAATGACATTACCACAGTGACCATGTCACCAGACACACCACAGTATGGTCACTCCAGTCACCATGTCACCAGTCAGACCACACTATGGTCACTGCAGTCTCAATGTCACCAGGTACAGTGCAGCACAACAGCCACAGTCACAATATCGCCAGACCCCTCACAGCAGCACAATGTCAAGATGACAGGAAATACTAAAGAGAACTCATGGAAGTTCAGTTGAAGCAAGCGTGAGAGATTATCCCTGTATTGTTATACAGGGACCTGAAGTCTGCAGCCAGGACTGACACATGCCACCCTTCAGAGCATCTAAGAGGGCGGTGGCACATTTCCTAAGGATTCATCCAGCACTGACACCACCAAGTGGTTAATTCACAAAGCCCAGCACCATAGGCTCACATTCAGGAAATGGCACCTGTTACCATCCTCCCCCAGAGCCACACTACCTATTGGGTCTGAGGAGCCTGGAGAATGGGGCCAGACCAGGAAAGGCCAGCCAAGGAGGAGGGTCATGAGGACCCATGACATGAGGTCAAATCCGGGCACAGGCTCTGCTACCTGCTTCTGCTATCCCTAGACTTTGACCTCCACCTTCTTCTTATCTGTCCTTACATAGAGCAGGATTGACATAGCACCAGACTCTTATAGCCTGAAAGGGAGTTACCATGACCAAATGTGCACACACACAAACAGAAGCACCTCCATCCCAAAATCTTGGGATGACCATGAACAGCCCACTGAGCTTTGCCTTCTTCACAGGACCTTAAAGAGGAAACCAATGCACGTACACGGTGAGCGGCTCAGAGCAGGGTGGACACACAATACCAAAGCCTTCAACAGCCCACCGAGGACTCCACGATGGTGTCAATGACCCTTGGCCATAGGGGTACTCTTTCCAGCCAGCTCAAGCCAATGTGGCCAGGACTGGCAAGAGTATCCTCTCTAGTCATGGACCTGTCATGGGTTCACAGCCAGTATACAGGAATTAAGCACGAACAGGCAGGACTGAAGCAGAGTCCAGAGCAGGGAGGAGTCTGATATTGTTTAGGTGCATGAGAGGGTCCCCTGAATGCCTATGCTTGGTTCCAGAGGCTCGGGCACTGTTAGAAGGTAGTAGGACCTTTAAAGGGTGGGGCCTAGTGTGAGGAGCACACTGTAGGTATGCTCTTAGAAGAGAAATTGGAACTTCATATACACCACCACCAATACCAACACTGTTCCTCTCCTTACCTCCCAGTCCCCGTGACATAGGCAGTTGGCGTCTACCACAGCTCCTCCACCACGTGTTTGCTTGCTGTAAGCCGAAAGCAACAGGGCCAAGGGACACAAAGTGAAACCTTTGAAACTATGACCCAAAATAAATGATCTTTCCTCTTCTTGCATTGATTATCTCGGGAATTTAGTCATAGCAACCACAAACTAACACAAAGTCCGTGGGTAGAAGGGCGGTCATGCCAGGGAGAGATACAAAGAGGACCAGCACCTCTGGGGATCTGGAATGATGGGCTCTGTTCTAAAGGGAGCCTCCACCCATGATCCCTGGGCTGCAAGAGTGTGGGACTGACCAAGAAGGACTGTCACCAGAAAGCCAATGTCCCATGCAATTAGGAGTTGTCCGTGCATTAAGTACCTGATTATACTTCTTCAAGCTCTTGGAGTCCCGCTCAATGAAAAAACTACTCGGATGCTTTGACATTTGGGTTAATTGGGTCTGGTTTGCTTTAGAAAGAAGCTGGCCTTTGGGGAATGCCCATCCAAACCAAAACTTCTGCTACGTGCAGAAAGAAAAGCTCACATTATCTAAGTTACATAGCCATACAACTAAATCTAGAAGGATCTCAATGTACTGCCTGGTTTGCCTAGCCTCCAAATACAGTTGGTGTCAGTTTATGAATAAGCATTCATTGTGATGGAAGAATTAAATCTCACAGTAAGCACCAGTCACTGTAGCAGTAAAATACGGCAGCAGTCAGTCAACTAAAGTTCTCCATGAAAATCCAAAGCAGTCCACTGCCCTACTTTAAACGTTTTATTGAAATACAGTATGTGGACAAAAAGTTCTCCATATCACACATGGGACATACCAGCCCCAAGGAGGTCCATCTCCATCCTGTGTGGCCTCTACTTGAACAGCACCTGACGTTGGATGAAGGTTGAACGTCGTGTAAACTGACTCATGCGGTACAGAGCCTGGGACTGAGGACCTCGCTTGACATCGTGTGGAAAGACCCACCTGCCCCATGATGTACACTTGCAGATTCCCCACTCCCCGCTTGCTGCACTGCAGTCTGTGGGAGAACTAAACTCAGCATCCTCATCCTCTCTCCTGCGGACGGCTATGTGGTGTGTCTGCAGGCTGACGGTCATCACCATGCAGCTGTGGATGCCTGCCTGTGTCTCTTGGCAGCTGTATTAGTTTCTTGTGACTGCTATTACAAATCATCATGGGCCTGAGTAGCTTAAAACACATTACATTCTCATAGCTCTTGGTGTTTTGTTAGGTGGACATTAAGGTGTCAGCGGGGCCATGACCTCTACAGACTGCTCCTGAAAACAGCCCAACCCTTGTGTCATCCAGGTTTTTTTGTTTTGGTTTGTTTGTTTTTTGTTTGTTTGGGGGTTTTTGGGGTTTTTTTTTATTTTCTGTTTTTTGAGGGTTTGTTTGTTTGTTTGTTTGTTTTGTTTTGTTTTTTCAAGACAGGGTTTCTCTGTGTAGCCCTGGCTGTCCTGGAACTCACTCTGTAGACCAAGCTGGCCTCGAACTCAGAAATCCACCTGCCTCTGCCTCCCAAGTGCTGGGATTAAAGGCGTGCACCACCACCGCCCAGCTTGGGGTTTTTTTGTTTGTTTGTTTGTTTGGGTTTTTTTTTGCAGTTATTGGTATTCCTTACATTGCAGCTGCATCATAGGGACCTCGGACTTTACCAGCATGCTGCCCTCTTCTGAGGCCAGCCTCCCTCTGACTCTCCTTTAAGGGCCCTTAGAGCAGTAGTCAGGGCCTACCCAGATAATCCAGGAGGCTCTCATTTATAGATCCTTAACCAGTTTGTAAATCACTGACACCGAAGGCAACAGCCATAGGGGTTAGGGCCCTCAAGTGTTTGGGGCCCTCAGACACACTGCACATTTGCTGGGATACTGCTCATGAAGCTGAATGCGCGAGTTTAACTTTAGCTTATACTATGAGACACCTTCCTCAGGCGGCAGTGAGAATTTATACCTAATAGGCAACTACAATTCCAGTTGCTCCACAGCCTCCCTATGCCTATCACTGACAGCTGCTGATCAGAGATAGCCTGGCATATGTGGGGTGTTATGTCAGCTGTGATTTGCTTTACATTGTCCTAATAGCTGGACAGAGTTTTTGTCTGTGTGTGTGTGTGTGTGTGTGTGTGTGTGTGTGTGTCTATATTTGTGTGTGTTTGTGTCTGGGAATTTGTGCACTGTGCATATATAACTTTCTCTATCTCTCTTCCTATGTGGTTGTCTGGCTTTTATTTCTTGTAGATTATACAGTGCATCATTGGATTTTAAGTATTTGTTAAAATGTATTCCACTGAAGACACACATGCAAAAGAAAAAAATCAAGGTGTTGAGGCCTAATAGGTACGGTCCGAGCAATCAGTTAGCATTAACTCTAGAAAATGAATATCAGTCGAGGATTCCAGGTGAACATCCGCTTGGATGGCTTCCAATAAGGAATACAAATGATGGCATGCTGCTCACTGCAGGGAACTAGGTGAACAGGACAAAAGTGAGCCTCTACCTACTAAACACGGAAACCAAAGCTGATGCCACCTAATGAGGGATGGCCACTAGGAGAATAAGTTCTGCTTGCACGTCCATGGATGTGTGTGACTTCTGTGGTTCTTTCCTAGTTCCACAGGAGTGGCTGACGGAGTCAGCATAGCAAAGGCCCGTGTCTGGAATAAAGCCTTGGTTCCCTCTGTAATCACCCCAGTGTGGGCACAGCAAGGTAGCAGTGTTAATAAAACGGTTCTGCTGTGGCCTGTGAGACATTAACTACACCATGCTGTCAAAGAAGGTGGACTGGAGACTCAGCCAGTGGGAACTGCAGTAGAAACCCAGAGTGCCTGATAAAAACCAACAAGATGGCAGGAGGGTCTGCACACAGTGCGCGAGCACACACACACACACACACACACACACACACACACCAAGTGCAGCTTCCCTCTAAGTCCTGTTTTCCAAATATCAGCAGGTCAGCCCCAGCTCTAGTACCTGGGAGTAAAAGGCCAGAGGGTGATGAGGGCACTAAGACCTCATGAGAAAGAACAGAGCCCCACACCTCCCCACTGAGCCAAAGAATAGAGCAGGCTGGCTGCATTTCAAAAGATAGGCACCTCTGCAGCCTGGACTGCTGCTGCCTGGCATGCTGGAGGAAGAGCAGCCCAAAGAGAAACTAAAGAGGAAGAGGAAGTGGAAGCTGCTGCCCTTGGGTCTCTGGGCTACAAAGGAGGCACACCCAAACATCCTCTCACTGCTGCTACGCTGTTAAGGTTGGGAACCCCATTCCCACCCAGCAGAAGGGTTCAGGATATCTGACCACAACCACAGCTCTGCCTTGCCCCAAGCCTGGGCCATAGCCAGCCCAGAAGCAGCAGTGGCCAGAAAGCCATGAGAAGCCAGGAAATTGTCACCTGTGTCCTAACTAGGCCAAGGCTGGCTGTGTGCAGACAAAGAGGCGCTCAGCTGATATGTCCTGCCACAAGTCTGTCCTGAGAGCCACCTTCTCTTAGCAGACAACCGGAAACATATTTCCCAGGGTCTATGCCCAGCCTAGGATAAGTCAAGCAAAGCTACACAGGTTAACTCTGTGTGAGCAAATTAATAATGTGATGTATGATTTGTCATAGATCTTGTCGTGCCTGTAGAAGTGCAGGGGCAATTTAATCTAGCAAGCATATAAATCTCTAAAGGGTGAAATTAAACATCCATGCTCATGAGGCTGGGATGCAGCAGCCATGGCCTCCTACAGAGCACCCTGGGGATGGAGGGGGATCCTGGCAAACCTTTTCTTATATCCTCAGAGAACCCCTCTTGGTGACCTTAACATGACCCCAGGTCCCCAACTGAGCCTTATTCTGCCCTACATCCCTCTGTGCATCACCTCACCTGTGGATGTGACCATCGTTAGGCCTCTCACAACCATTCACCCATGATCCAACTATGAGGTCTAGAGGCACAGTTCCAGAAAATCCACTATAGCTTGCTCAGTAAACAGTATTATGATCACTCCATCGGCTCTGTTCCCAACCCCTCAAGACCACTCAAGGCAGTGCCAGACCTATCAGTCAGGATGCATAAACATCGTGCACCCATCTGGGTCCTGACCAACACAGACTAACTAATCCCAATGCCAGGAAACTCGTTCCTCCCCTGTGCCCTGGATTCCCCACAAAAGATAGCCCTCCTTCTGCTCTAAAAGGGCAAATCCAGCCCATTCTCTAGAATGAGGTCTGTGAATGGCGCCCCCTCCCACCCCGCTGCACTCACAACTCCCCAGTTTGTGAATCCCTGGGAAGACCTTGGACCTAAATTTAGGGCTGAGCTCTGGTACCATGAAACATTCTCCAGCAGCCTCCCCCTACCCCCACTCCACCCCCATCCCACCTCATCCCACCCCATGTCAACTTCATACAGCTCTACGTAGGGAACAGAGAAGAAAAATTCATCAAGCACTCAGAAAATATTCACTGGATGGATGAATGGATGGATGGATGGATGAATAGATCCCTCAACAAAGGGACTTAGAGACAACTAAAGCAAAGCATTTGACTCCTCAGTTTAAGCATAGAGAAGCTCCTGTGTATCCAGTCAGTGAATGATAATGGCTAGGTGAGAGGCTACCCTCCAAGTGCACAGAAACCTTCCTCTCCCCCACTTCCTTTCCTATATAAATATCATATATGATGGATAAATCAAATGATATAGGCACGGACTAAAGGCATGGCTTCACAAAGCAAAGGGCGGGGAACGTTACCAGTCCAGGCCCCCTCAGAACGGCCCTACACATTGGATTAATGCAAGTTGGGGGTGGAACTGCCCCAGGGAAGAGCAAATCAAGTATAGCAGCTTCCTTCACCACTGCTGATCAAGCAAAGATCTGCCTGTGATCAAGGAGAAAATCAGTACTTGCTAAAATGGAATTAATTTCAAAGCTAAAATCTGCTAATGCCCAGGAATAAGTCAAGACTGGCAGTTTCCAACCCAAAACATCAGAAAGACAGGGACCCAGAACCAATGGCAGCTCCCCCCCCACACACACACACACACAAGCTGCAGTCCCCGGGCACTCAAAGAGCAGAAAGTGTTCCCAGGGGAATCTTTAGCACAAAGTGAGACATCTAGCAGGGATGTGGGTTAAGAAAACTGTCCATACTCAGTGCCATTCCCTGGAGAACAGATACCAAGACGGACTCACTCCTGCCTCTGGGACTCCAGAATCAGCCCACACATTACTTGGATAGCAGCTACCATGGTCCCCAGCCACAACCCAAGGTGGCACCAGGTATCTGAGACATGGCAGGCAGGATCTCTCCCACTCCCGTGTGTGTGTGTGTGTGTGTGTGTGTGTGTGTGCATGTGTGTATGTATCACACACACATGCTCACACATACTCACATGCTCACACACGCTCACACGTGTACATGTACACCCCTGACCTATGACTACATTGCCTGACGAACATATCCACCTATCCAGATTCCACTTTATCCTCGCTGTCACTCAGGGTGGTGAAGAGAGTAGTGCAGATGTATGTGTGCCCTTCTCAGGACAAGCCTAGTCACCCTGGAGGGAAGATGGCAGGCCACGCCCACTCTCCTGAGCCTCTGACTCTTCACACAGGTCCCACTCCGCGCGCTGCCCTACCCGTGACAGCTGTCAGCAGCTCCAGATCATACGGACAGATGTTACAGCACATGGCTCACTTACTACACCGAAAGACCCAGAAACTGTGTTTTATGTGAACAACGTGCACGCTTGCTGTCAGAGAGACCTGAGAAATCCATCATCCCTAAATGCATGCACTCACTCAATTGATGGCTCTCCTGTTTGGGAAACAATAAATTCCTCAAGAAAATTGCTAATCAAACCAACTGGGGAACGCCATAAACTATATATGTTTTTAAATTAACAATGCATACAATGGTTCAGAGTCATTCATATTTAGTGTTCCCTTGCTGGGAATCAATTCCAGGAATGTAAAACCAAACAAATGAAACAAAAATAAAGCATATGCACACATAAACACACACACACACACACACACACACACACACTTATGTGTTCACATCACCTGAAAATTCTGAAGGCCAGCCTCATACTCCTAGCTGCCATTTACTAATTTAGGTTTACTCAGAAGCAGCTGAGTGGTCCCAAACCAAGCATGCCCTCTGCCATTGATTCTGAGACCAGAGATGCTGAGTCCATGCTCACTTCAAGTGTAAAATGGAAAACACCTAGGATCCCACCAATGGCAGCTGTCCTGATGCTCCCCAGCCCTCTCCCTAATCTCTATGGCACTGGACTTCCTGTCCACTAGGCAACAGATTCTTCAGATATATACTGCAAACTAAGCCTGTGTGCACTGGGGATAGGGAAGGGTCTCAAGTCCTAGTCAGAATCGCCCAGTTTATAATATCCCAGGAAATGACCCTCCCCATCCCAAAGGACAATGGAAGGGAGATGTGTCCACACCCGCTCCAGTTTCCAGGTCCTCAGCTTCTCACCTACAAATTACGGCAAGACCAGGCACTTCCAGTGAGAAAGAAAACCATTTAAAACAGTGAACACTCAGAACCAATGCTCTGCACGCAGAGCTGTTCCATGCAGACTCACTTCTGCTGGCTTCTTCATCAAACTACCTTCAGATGCTGGAGTGCTTCAGCGTCTTGAAAACACTTCTGTGGTCGGTCCACTCAGGCATCTCAACCACATACTTTTATCTTTCTCGTCTGATCTTTCAATCACAAAACAACAGATGTGTCTTACTTTGGATTAACACTTCAGAGTTCAGAAAGCATCTATGCTAGGTTCTCTTAGTGGGCTACCATTGAAACTCACAAACCTTGCTTCCCCAATCAAAGAGGGAAAAGCCACAATTGGCTTGAAGCCACAGAGGCACACCATGAAGCCATTGCTATCCCAGCAGAAGCTTGCATCAACTCAATATTGGTTTCCATTCATGCCTCAAAACAATCTTAGACAGAGAGAGAAAGGCTCCAAGGCCAAAAACTTGCACACTGCCCCAGGGAAAGAGGCATGGGCAGGCCAGAGTCAAGCTCCTGTTATTCTAGAGCCCATCCTCTCTTCCTACCTCCATTTCCTCAGGAAACCAGGGCAGCCCAGAGGTCAGAACATAGGCAGTAGAGTCAGGCAAGAAAAGGTGTCCAGCAGGGAGAGCTGGCAAAAACTGAGCACCCTTGAGACACTGGATCTGACAGTATACAAGACAGGTTTGGAAACATCCAGCAAGGGAGAGAAGGCAGCTCAGAAAACCAGGGCACTTGACACTAAGCAATCCAGGCAGAAAGAAAGGCCTTCCCAAGTTGTCTTCTAACCTCCATGTATATGTATCTAAGTGTGTGTGCGCACACACACACACACACACACACACACACACGTGAGTTTGCTAAAATGTTACAAAGAACAATGAAGAACAGAATAAAGTATTAGATAAAAAAGAAAAGGAAGATGGGAGAGGAGACCTGAGCAAGAGGACCTGACTCCCAGTGCATTGTTGTAGAGGCACCTACAAGAGAGCAAGAAAGGCTAACTCTGGTAGGAGCAGGGCCTGACTGCAGACAATCTAAGCCAATAAAAATTCAAAGTAGGGAGCCAGAAGGCCCATTATATGAGCTGGATTACCCTCACCACCACGTTCCCTTCTAGTCTCCAGAAAAAGCAGGCTAGCAAGGTCTAGTACGGTGGCTCTGCCCTGTCTATCACAGACCTCAAGATCCTGCACTAGGTTTCAGGATCCAAATATGAAGACCGTTTGGTTCCAGTCCTAGTTATAGGGAAAGGCAAAGATAAGGATGCCCTTGGGGTTCAGGCATCCATTCATCCCACAATAGCACCGAGGATCTGCCTCGTGCCAGGCACAATTCTAGATGCTAGGGATACAGAACGGTCTTTACATTTAAGTAGTAAGAGACAGACAAGAAACAATGAGTACAGTATATGCAAGTAAGGCACTGGTATTAGGTGCTAAGGAGCGACACAAGCTGCATTAACAATCAAGAGGCAGAGCCGACGCATGGGGGGGGGCAGGGAGCTGATATATAAACAGACAGTGGAATAAATCATAGAACCAGCCAAGGAGGCATCTGAGGGGGGCCGCAAAGCAGGTGTTCATGCTCTGAGTTATGAGCAAGCCTAACAACTTGAGGTCAAGGGATGAGAGGGAAAGAGCCCACCTTAGCTGGAGTTATCAAGGATGGACACTACAACTTGGGCCAAGGTGGAAGATTGTGACAGAGTGGGTGGTAAAACAAGGGCAAATTAAGCACGGACTGTCTGCCAGGAGCTGGGCAGCCTTGAGGAATCCTGCTTAAGGAGAGAGAGCTACGGAAATCAGGCCGAGGATGTAGGTGTGGAGTGGGCAATGGGGAATCATCGACCACTTAGGAAATCGAGACAGCCTAGCATTGCCCCAATTGACTGAGGAGGGCCACTCTCAAAGTTTAACTCTAGGAAACCTCAGAGCAAGCACAGAAAGTGTAACCCAGGACCAATAAGCTTTCTCAGTGAGTAAAAGCATCTGCTGCCAAGCCTGATGAGCTGAGTTCAATCCCCAGAATCCATATGACAGAAGCAGAACATTAACTCCCATCAACTGTCCTCTGACCTCTTACTCTGCAGCATGTGTGTGTCCTCCACCACACAAATAAATACACACACACACACACACACACACACACACAAAAACTGTTACAAAACCACCATCAAGCCTAACCTACTCAGATGGGGCTACTCGTCTGTACCCACCAGTGAATGAAGTTTCACACAGCCTGACAGTATGACCTTGAGGGTGCTGTCCTCTTAGGGCTCCTCCCTTGAATGTCCGGACAGGGACAGAGCGAGGACCAGCTGCAGGAGAGGCGAGAAGCCAGTGATTGCCCATGATGCTGACTCAGCCAGCAGGCTGCTTAGAGACTCCTGCTGGCCCTGGCCCAGCTGGTGGGTGGGGCATAGGAGAGGAGGAGTTGGAGGAGAGAAGCCCCCCTGAGAGCTGTCACCTAATCATCCTCCAAGGCAATGAGTAAGCACCCCTCTGGCGCCTGCCCCCTGGGCCATCATCCCAAGTATAACCTATGTCAGAAATGCCTGCCTGCCTGCCTGCCAACCAGCAGCCACACCACCCCTCACCAGTGGCTTCCATGCCTCTCATCCTCATCACCAACAAGACGAGGAGCCGGGAGCAGGAAAAGAGGGCATATGGCCCAGGCTGCCACCATACCAAGGGCACAGGCTGTAGGGCAGGATATGCAGGTATCTGCATTTACTTTGGAAGGCCCTCCAGGCCAGTGACGCTGTTCAGAACATCCACACCCATCTGTTCCTAGGATCGGAAAGAACCGCTGTGGTATCTGTGGAGACCCTCACCTGTTGAACCACATCAGAGCAAAGGACAGACAAAAATGCAGCAGTAAATTGAAGTCTAGAGGATTACTCTGTGGTCACGTCCTACCCCATTCTGCCTCTCCAACAGGGTTCAGTGACCAGTGCCCAACCTAAACAAAGCCTGGTAGATGCTAGGCTCACTATCAAACGTGTTTTTCCTCTGAGTTCCTCAGTTTTGTCTAGGAAAAGTCAAGGTGTTTTAACACTCCCTCTCAGCCTTCAGGGGTGTGACTGGTGTCTTTTACAATTATCTTTTATTTTTACCTGGCATTTCTTAGCTCAGTTGGCAAATTGGATATTTATGCACCTCCATTTCACAAACCATCCCTACCAATTATTACTGTGAAACTAATATTTTATTCAAAAAAGAAGAAGAAGAAAGAAAGAAACAGAAACAGGAGGGTGTAGAACTATCCGAGGGATGGTTATGCAAACTAGTTAACAAGCTACCACTTCATTTGGAGTTGCCTCCCGAGTGAAAGAGGAAGACAAGCAGAGGATAATGGTCCTCAATGTCAGCTCCTCCCAGCAGGAAGACTCCTGCTCACACCCACTCACAGACCATCTGATTCAGTGAAGTCCAGCACCCTAGACATGAAAAAGCAGCAGTGGGGCGAGTCCACCTGCTGCCTGACACCTGAGAGATGAGAAAAGCTGGGGGTGGTGGCCCATGGGTACACTCAGCTCAGAAACTGTCCCAAGGACAAGCAGACAAGGACTTGATGGTGTCCTGGAAGGAGAGATGTTGGCACCTCCAGCTCATAGCCAGTTCCACTGATCCACTATTGCCTTCCATGTGGCTTGGAGTCCCTGCAGGTTCCACATCTGTGTCACTCACCCTCTGTCCCAGAGCTCCAAAGTTCAAGAGACCCTCTGCAGCACACTATGACTACCTAGCAATCAGAGTGCAGGACAAAGTCACTCAGCCACTCTGACCTGAGTCCCCTGCTTCAGGCTGCTGCTGACTAGGAAAGCCCTAGCCTTACCTCTTTGGAGGGATCCTGCCCCAAAGGAAGACTGCCCATTGGTTCTTGGCACCTGCATATCTGTACTTCAAAAAAAAAAAAAAAAAAAGTTGTTCACTTGGACCCTTAAAGCTTGTGGGTCTTTGTTTCTGAAACCACTGTTCTTTCTCAAATCCATATCCATAAAGGAAGAAGGGGTCTTGGGGTCTAAGAAGCCAGGGGCAAACCAGCTCAGAGATAAAGAAAGGCCAAGAACAATAAACAAGGTTTAAGAACTTGACCCTGCACAAGGCCTGAGTAAGCTGACTACATTTAAATTCGGGTTTAAGTTTGGCCTCTGTCAAGTCACATACACATAGATAGATATTAAAGAATTAAAAGTCTTCCATAACTAAATTCTAAGTTAAGACTATCAGGCTTTATTTAAGGCACTTACAGGCAGGGCAAGCCCTTGCAGGACCCCATTGATACCTGCTCCTATCCCTTCCGCACTCAGGGGAAGTTCACCCACAGCTTTGGCATAGAGAGGCCTGCTGCCCATACTGCCCCGTGTGAAAACAAGGCTCGGAAAATCTGGGATCAATGTTCCCCTTCATCCTCCATACCCAAGTCCGCTTGCCAGGCTCTGCCTGCCAAGAGGAAGTAGCCAGGCTGAGGGGCATGCCCCTGCCTCATCCCCCCAGAGAATACGGGGTGTGGAATTTTTAACTGAGTTTCTCCCCCGGGCCTCATTATAAAGGGAAAGGGGAGGGGGGTACAGATCAAAGACCGGTTGCCTGGAAGCAGCGAACCCAGCAGCGACCCCAAACTCCCGAGTTGCCGCCCAGCATCGGGACTTGGTATCAGTGCCAAGCAGCTCCCCGCTGGAACCTCCCCCCCCCCCAGGAACGCACAAGAAGCCTGGCCAGTGTAGGGGGACCCAGACGAGTGACCATCTCCTCTGCCCACACTAGGCAGCCCCTCGCCGCCGCTTCGAAAGCCCCTGATAACCTAGCCGCCAGCTGATCCCTGCCGCGCCCGGCCGCTGGTCAGTGGCTGGGAGGGTCCGTGGGTCCGGAGAGAGAGGGGCGCTGGTCCGTAGCACCCCCAGGTCCTAGCGGTGGCCGGCTCTGTGGATGATGCCCCTCTGCCGCTCCAGAGCCCCACAAGGTCCGAAAAGGAGCGCTGGGACCACAGCATCCGCGCCCCCCACTGCGTCCCGGCTCCCCCCACGCGCAACCGAGCAACCCAGGCTGCTGCCGCGGCGACTCTAGCGCCCCGGGCCCCGCTTACCTGCGCCCGCGCGGGTCGCGATGCGCCGCCGCCCCCAACTGGGTCGGCGAGGCCGAGAGCGGGGCGCCGCCGCAGCTCTTTGTGAGCCCGCGCCGAGCCGCACACCGAGACTGCTAATGAGCCCGGGAAGCTGGATAGCGGCGGGCGCGCCCCGGACGCCGCGCACGGCACGCAGGGCCGCCTCTACCGGGCGCACGCGGCGCGGCCCGGGAGCACCCGCACCCGCACCTCCCTATCTGCCGCCACACCGACCGCCCCCGCTCCTCCTGCGCCGGGCCACGCGGGATGGAAACGCTTTCTAAAGAGACCTTAGGGAATCAAGGGATTCAAGACCGCGCGGCCGCGCAGAGCACAGACAAAGATGCTTCGGCGCCGAGCGCGGCGCCTCCGGGCGCGGCGCGGGGACAGCGGCGGGGACAGCGGGCGAGCCCACCTGGGACCTGGGTCCTTGGGATACGGGCTGGGGCCGGCTCCGCGAGTCGCGGTGGCGCCTTGGGAAGCACACAGGTTCCTGGGAGTGAGCTGGGACCAGCCAGTTGGGGAGCCTAAATAGTCTGCTCCTGGACAGGCAGAACAGGTGAAGGCGATGCTGCTGGTGCCCGCACCCTGCCCCTAACGCCGCGCTGCCCCCTGGCGGGCTCCGGAGAGCGTGCGACGCTGAGGGGCTGCGGCGACCGCGCCCTGCTCTGCCAGTTCCACTCTATGCGGAGCCCCGGCCTGAATCCCTTGAATCTCTAGGGTATTATGGCCTCAGAAAGCCTTTCCTGCGGGACAAGCCTCGTCAGGCTTCCCCACCGTCGATCCCCAGAGGCCTACTGGCAACAATGTCTTCTCGCCAGGTCCCTGATAACCATGGAGTGTCTGATACCTGTGTTGCCTAGGATGTCCAGAATGGAGAAGCCCCCTAACCTCTAATACCCCCAAAGAGAGTCAACTGGCTACCCCTCAATAGAAACAAACCTCTTGAAATTCTTGAACTTTGGGTTTTGTTGTCACCTTTGATCTTTCACTCGATCCTATGCATTTGTGGCAACTTGCAGGTTTAAGGTATACAGGGTGCTCTGTTTTAATGGGTAGGAGGTCCACTTCAGCCCCCAGATGCTTCCAATTGGCCTCGGTTCGGTTCTCCCTCTCTCTCTCTCTCTTCCTTCAGTCCTGGATTGAGATGAAGGCCAGGTGCCAGAAGATCAGAGTAATGTCACCGAAGAAAGAGGGGGTTAGGGTGTGGTGAGAAAAGCACTTCCTGACAGAGGAGACCCTGAGAAGGGCCTGGAGAAAAGCTGGATGCAGGGGCAGACCTAGTAAGAACTTCCTGGGCCTGTGAATTGTCTGCCTCCTCTCTTTCACCCTACATCCCCGCTCCCCCACACCCTACTTCCTGTCCCCACCTTACCAGTCATAGCAGAGCAGCTTTGGTAGCCCAGGAATCAAATAGGTCCACTCCTCCTAGAGCTGAGTGTACCTTCCTGCTTGTTGTCCATCATTCTATTGACCCCGCTGACAAAAAGTTCAACCCAAGCTTTGCTCTAAATGCAAAACGGTTCCATAGTACTGAGTGTTAAGTGTGAAGTCCAAATGTGTCCATCTGCTCTGCAGGGCACAGGACATTGTGCACACTAGCAAGCTCTCCACCTATCTACCTGGACCTTGACTGAATTAAAAAATAAAATGGCCAATTCATGGGAAAGGAAATACAAATAACTTTTAATCTCTTAGCACTTTTATTACCCTTTCAGGGTATGTGTGGGGGGGGGAGGTCATTACAACTTTCAGGAGTTGGTTCTCTCCTTCCACCATGCGTTGTCAGGGATTAAATTAAGGTCATCAAGCTTGGCTGCAGACACCTCTAACTACTGAGCCATCCCACCAGCTTACAAACAACTATTAAACCCACGTGAGCTGGGAGCGTGTGGCTCCACAATGGGACACCTTTGTAGAGTACATCAGACCCTGGCATCAACCCCCAGCATCACAAAAGAAAAAAAGGAAAAGGAAAAGCAAACCGAAGCTACACTAATATAGCACAGTATGTTCCAGAAGTCAAGGGAACGCAGGCAGACCTCCTCGCAGCCCACAGGAGTATGAACTGCACAGCATCTATGGAAGGAAATCCGACCACTGTTATTAAAACCACACATGCCTACTATCTTGCACTCCTCAGCTTTTTCTAACAAATACCTGGGAAAGGAGCTTCCTAAAGGGGATGTTCACTTAGGCTCAGTCTCCCAGGCTCCAGTCCACTGGTCAGTTGACCTTGGCCCTGACTTCTGCTGAGACACATCGCCACGGCAGGGAGTGCACTGAAGGAGGAGCTGCTCACCTGAGGACTTACAGTCCACTTTGAAGGACACACCTCTAATGATCTAACTGCCTCCCTCTAAACCCCACCTCCTCACACTGCCAGACTGGGGAACAAATATTTAACACACAGGGCTTTGGAAGACTTGCCATCTAAACTGTAGAAAGCCCTTTAACCTACTTCTATCTCCATGTGCATTTCTGCAGGAGTAGTATCCATGTGCAAAGGGGCTGGGAGCGTAGTCACTATAAAGTAAGAGACTATCAGCAGTCTTCGTGCCCATGAATTGGGGACAGCTATGCGCACCGGGAATATCTGAACACTGAAATCATGTGCCGTTAGAAGGGAAGGAAGGACCCTATGGCAGAGGGACATAGGACAGTCTCTGGGATGTATTTTTTTTATTCTCTCATCTATTCAATCCTGATCACACTTTCCCCTCTCTCTGATCTCTCTATCCAACATGCCTCCCCTCTCCCCCAACTCACCCCTTCCCCATTTCACCTCCTCTCAGAAAAAAGTGGGCCTCCCACATAAACAGAACACTGCATAACACACTACAATGACAGGCACATACTATCTCATCAAGGCTGGATGAAGCCACCCGGTAGAAGAAAAGGGTCCCACAAGTAAGCAAAATTCAGGGACAGCCCCTACTCCCACTGTTAGGATTCTCACAGGAACACCAAGCTAACAACCACAGCATGTATGCAAAGAGCCTAGGTTAGACTCTTACAGGATCCCTGATCTCTGCCAGCCCCCATGATCCCCAGTCAGTCGATTCTGTGGCCCGTGTTCTTATGGTTTCCCTGACCCTACTGGTTCCTCCAATCCTTCCTTCCCCTCCTCCACAGGACACCCCAAGCTCCTCCTAATGTTTGGCCATGGGACTCTTCATCTGTTCCCATCAGTGGCTGGATGAAGTCTCTCTGGTCTCTTTGATGATAACTCTGCTAGGCTCAGGTCTGAGGTGTATTGTTAAGTCAAAGAACAAGGAGCAGAGAGAGACATGTGTGTTCATGTATGTGATTAAAGGGAAAGGAAGCTAACATGATGATGCACACCTGTAATCTCAATACTTGGGAGGCTGAGGCAGGAGGATTTAGTTCAAGACAACCCAGAAGTACACAGGAAGACTGAAGTAAAAGGGAGGAGAGAGTAAAAGTTAACTCAGTAGATGCCTTCATTCAACTACAAGCCTCTTCCAGAAGACCACAAGAAATTAATAGGGTGCCAGCTGTCTCTGGATAAAATTTAGTGGCTAAAACAAGAATAACAGAAAAAGTTTCCCTTTGTTATCCAATATTCAATCTATCTGTGTAATACCCAATATTAGATTATTTGTCTTTTGTTATTCATAGCTTCAGTGCTTAGCCCTTTGGAGGATAAAAGATTTACAATATTTCAGCATAACAAAAGAAACTGCTTATTTGGTCAGGAGTGGCAGAAGAGCTATGGAAAAGGATCAGGGATCAAATCTCCCTCCAGGCACTTCTTCAATCACATGAAGACTTTCCACTACGCACTGCTGCCTCCCCAAAGGTTCCGCTAGTCCACTAGTGCCAAACAGGAGAGCATGCTTCAACATGGCCTTTGAGGGACGCTTGAAATGTCTGGTCCCTTTCTCTGGGGAAAGAAACCAAAGTTGGTAGGTAGCAGATGTATTTTGGACCACAAGGCTATGTATGTTACCTATCACCACTTAGTGGCTGTATTCATGAATTGCAGGCTTGCTGCTGCTGTCTGCAGGGCAGGAGTCCCTAACCAGGCTAAATTTCCTGCAAGACATTGGAAAACTGCAGGCCAGATTGATAGTCAGCTCTTGCCATTACTTCTTAAAATAACACAGACCCCTTTTTATATAGTGAAGAACATAGATATTTTGAGTTATATACTGGGAAGGATGAACACACGTAGTATGCACTCACTGATAAATGGATTTCACGCCCAGAAGCGTGAAATACCCAAGATACAATTCACAAACCACATGAAACTCAAGAAGAAGGAAGATCAAAGTGTGGATACTTCTGTCCTTCTTAGAAGGGAGAACAAAATACCCATGGAAGGAGCTACAGAGACAAAGGGTGGAGCAGAGACTGAAGGAATGACCATCCAGAGACTGCCCCACCTGAGGATCCATTCCATATACAGTCACCAAACCCAGACACTATTGTGGATGCCAACAAGTGCTTGCTGACAGAAGCCTGTTGTAGCTGTCTCCTGGGAAGCTCTGACAAATACAGAGGTGGAGGCTCGCAGCCAACAATTGCACTGAGCACAGGGTCCCCAATGGAGGAGCTAGAGAAAGCACCCAAAGAGTTGAAGGGGTTTGCAGTTCCATAAAAGGAACAACAATATGAACTAAGCAGTACCCCCAGAGCTCCCAAGGAGTTTAATAACTTGCAAGCAACAGAAAAATTTTCTTTCATTCCCATGCTGACTATGTACAAAATGCATTTGACTAACAAAGACACATCTTGGTTCTGTGGAGCTGGTAGACCATCTCCCCTACCCCAGAGTTACAGCTAGCATCAGTCTCTCTGGGCTTCTTCGCCTTCCTTAATGCGTGACACTAGGCCTCTCTTCTTCACCCATCCTTCATCCCTGTATAGTCCAAAGGACTGTAATCCAGCAGGCAGACTCAAGTCTGTCTCAATTAATGTGCCCTGAGTGGCAAGGCCTCAGGCAAATCACCTAGAGCAGTAGAGTAATGCTGGAACCCTTTACTGTAGTTCCTCATGTTGTGGTGACCCAGGACCATAGCATTATTCCAATGCTACTTCATAACTGTATTTTGCTACTGTTATGAATCGTAAATCTTTGATATGCAGGATGTCTGATATGTGACTGTACTGGCTGGTTTTGTGTGTCAACTTGACACAGGCTGCAGTTATCACAGAGAAGGGAGTTTCAGTTGGGGAAGTGCCTCCATGAGACCCAGCTGTGGGGCATTTTCTCAACTAGTGATCAAGGGGGTAGGACCCCTTGTGGGTGGTGCCATCCCTGGGCTGGAAGTTTTGGGTTCTATAAGAGAGCAGGCTGAGCAAGCCAGGGGAAGCAAGCCAGTAAGGAACATCCCTCCATGGCCTCTGCATCAGCTCCTGCTTCCTGACCTGCTTGAGTTCCAGTCCTGACTTCCTCTGGTGATCAACAGCAATGTGGAAGTAAGCCAAATAAACCCTTTCCTCCCCAACTTGCTTCTTGGTCATGATGTTTGTGCAGGAATAGAACCCCTGACTAGGACGGTGACCCATCTCGACCTGTGAGTCAAGAACTGCTGGCCTAGCGTCTGTATGGCAGCGTCCACCTCTGTTCCTTCTCTAGAGAGATTCAGGACATCTGAAGAGACATGCAAACCTCAACCATGTCTTGATGCTCTGGGGCACCCTTACTGTCAGGATTTAAGAGCATGAGGAAATTAGCCGGCAGAGCACACTTTAACAGATTCTTCTACAGCCCAGAGCCTTGTATTGGAAGACCGAGATATAGGGCGTGGGAATGCCTTTGATGAGTTTGGAAGCAAATTACCTTCTGAAAAAAAATAAATGCTACTGATTTCTTGGCTGAGTATAGGATGTAGTTTCTGAAAAGAAAAAAAAAAAAAAGTCAAGACTTTGTAGCAACAAACGAGCAGTCATAAATAGAAGCCTCTGGTTCCCAGCCCTCCAAATCCTGGCCTGTGGAGCCACAGTATCTAGACTGAAGGGCAGGAAGCCTGAGGAGGGGAGTGAACACAGCCCTTGCCTGTGACCACAGCAGAGTCTAAGGAAGGAGCCACAGTGTGGTATTGATGCGCTGGGCAAAAGCAGCCCTCTGCTCATTATAAGAGAAGTTATCATGAGTGGAAATCACCACAGTACAGATCTTTGTTGCTCTCTGGTGGCCAGAATAGAGAGCAGGTCACAGATATGGTGTGGCTCTAGACAGCATCTACAGTACAGAGGATGCATAGTAGATAGTACATATGCACATATGTAGATAGTACAGACAGCAGTGACTGGAATACACAGTTGCTGTCCATGTTACTGGTTTCACATTTGAGATCCAACCAGGAACTGAAGAATCTGGAAAGAGGTCTGGGGATTTAGCTCCGTAGTAGAATGCTTCGGTCGTATGGTAAGGCTCTGGGTTTGATTTTCAGCACCAGAGGCACAAGGGCAGGGTGAGCTCTAGGGGTTGGTTTGAAAAAAAAAAATTGTATCTGTCCTGAACACATATTGATTTTTCTTGTCAGTATTTGTTTAACAATGCTGTGTTACACTACAGCATTTTCATGATTTTAAGTCTGACAAGCTGGCTAGAAATACAGGAAAGTCTGTGAGGGAGGGGTCTATGCACATGTTGCATCCTTTCTTTAAAGAACCTAATCCTGGGCAGATCTTGGCATCCTCAGGGTTCCCAAGCCCATCCCTCATCCCTTGTAAACGGTGGATACAGAGGGGCAACTGTAGTAACACAGTCACTTCAGCAAGCCTGCATAAAAAGGGAGTGAGGGGTGCCAGCACCAACATGTATCTTGAGGAAGTAGCCAGACCTCACATAGTGAGTCAGGCCAAGGAGAAGGTGTTGGGAAGTGGGTCTGTCAAATGTCATGGGAGGGAAGGCTAAGCCTCCAACGGCTGTTCTCAAAGGAGTAGTAGAAGGTAAGCTTCACAAGAAGAAGGAAGAGCAAAGTATAGATGCTTCAGTCCTTCTTAGAAGGGCGAACAAAATACTCATGGGAGAAATATGAAGACAAAGTGTGGAGCAGAGACTGAAGGAAAGGCTATCCAGAGACTGCCCCACCTGGAGATCCATCCCATTTACAGTCACCAAACCCAGACACTAATGTGAATGCCAAGAAGTGCTTGCTGATAGGAGCCTGATATAGCTTAGCTGTCTCCTGAGAGGCTTTGCCAGAGCCTGATAAATATAGAGGCTGTCTTAGTCAGGGTTCTCTATAGTCACAGAACTTATGGTAGTCTTTATGTAGTATGGGGATTTATTGATGACTTACAGTTTGTAGTCTAACTCCCAACAATCAACTTCCAACAACAGTCATGGCAGCAGCTGTGAATGGAAGTCCAAGGATTCAGCAATTGTTCAGTCCCACAAGGCAAGCAGGTGAAGCAGAGAGCGCCTTCCTTCTTCCAATGTCCTTATATAGGTCTCCAGCAAAAAGTGTGGCCCAGGTTAAAGGTGTGTGTGCCACCACACCTTTAACCCCAGATGACCTTGAACTCATAGAGCTTTCTATGTTAATCCTATGGGATTCGTAGCCACTATTCCTCAAGGTCTCCATGCCAAGATTCAGGTCAGAAACTTGTGTCTCTCAGCCTCCAGATTAGGGCCACAGGTGAGCCTTCAAATTCTGGATTGTAATTCATTTCAGACGTAGTCAAGTTGACAACTAGGAATAGCCGCTACAGGGATTGGTAGGACTAATATAGTAAAAATGGTCATCTTACCAAAAGTAATCTACAGATTCAATGCAATCCCCATCAAAATTCCAACTCAGTTCTTCACAGACTTAAAAAGAGCAATTCTCAAATTCATTTTGAATAACAAAAAACCCAGGATAGCAAAAACTATTCTCAACAATAAAAGAAATTCTGGGGGAATCACCATCCCTGACCCCAAGCTATACTATAGAGCATAGCGATTTAAAAAAAAAAACTGCATGGAAGTTAGGCACTGGTGGCACATGCCTTTAATCCCAGTACTTGGGAGGCAGACACAGGTGGATTTCTGAGTTCGAGGCCAGCCTGGTCTACAGAGTGAGTTCCAGGACAGCCAGGGCTACACAGAGAAAAAAAAAAACTGCATGGAATTGGTACAGAGACAGGCAAGTAAATCAATGGAATAGAATTGAAGATCCAGAAATGAACCCACACACCTATAGTCACCTGATCTTTGACAAAGGTGCTAAAACTATCCAATGGAAAAATCATTTTCAGCATTTTCAACAAATGGTGCTGGCTCAACCGGCGGTTAGCATGTAGGAGAATGCAAATCAATCTATTCTTATTTCCTTGTACAAAGCTCACCTCCAAGTGATCAAGGATCTCCACATAAAACCAGATACACTGAATCTAATAGAAGAGAAAATGGGGAAGAGCCTGGAGCACATAGGCACAGAGGAAAATTTCCTGAATAGAACACCAATGGCTTATGCTTTAAGAGCAACAGTTGACAAATGGGACCTCATAAAACTGAAAAGCTCTGTAAAGCAAGGGACACTGTCAATAGGACAAAACAGCAACTCACAGATTAGGAAAAGTTATTTACCAATCTTACATTCAATAGCAGGCCAATATCCAAAATTTACAAAGAATTCAAGAAGGTAGACTGCAGAGAACCAAATAACCTTATTAAAAAGTGGAGTACAGAGCTAAATAGAGAATTCTTAACCAAGGAATCTCGAATGACTGAGAAACATTTAAAGAAGTGTTCAAGAATTGAAGACCCAGAAATAAACCCATGCACCTATAGTCACTTGATCTTTGACAAAGGAGCTAAAACCATACAGTGGACAAAAGATAGCATTTTCAACAGATGGTGCTGGCTCAACTGGAGGTCAACATGTAGAAAAATGCAAATCGACCCATTCCTTTCGCCTTGTACAAAGCTCAAGTCCAAGTGGATCAGGGACCTCCACATCAAATCAGATATATTGAAACTAATAGAAAGTAAAGTGGGGAAGAACCTTGAGCAAATAGGCACAGGGAAAATTTCCTGAAGAGAACCCCAATAGCTTCTGCTCTAAGATCAAGAATTGACAAATGGGACCTCATAAAGTTGCAAAGCTTCTGTAAGGCAAAAGACACTGTCAATAGGACAAAACAGCAACCAACAAATTGGGAAAAGATCTTTACCAACCCTATATCTGATAGAAGGCTAATATCCAATGTATACAAAGAACTCAAGAAGTCAGTCTCCAGAGAACCAAATAACCCTATTAAAAAATGGGGCATAGAGCTAAACAAAGAATTCTCTACTGATGA
>JADRCD010234939.1:5218-17647 GCA_019843815.1 Montemys delectorum
CCGTGTGATTCTGCACCTTATACATATGGGATTTGACTTCCCAAGAGATAAGCCAGGCTGTAGCCCTTATTTTCCAGTGTGAGACTTTTGTTTTTGTCTGATGGGCCATGTCTTCAGATTTCCCATTAAGGTCTTCCCAATGACAATTGATAATTCTGTTTAGAACCATTTGGGGTAATGAAAAAGAATGGATAGTCGGTGACACTCAAGCATGTGGTAATTCTATAACATTTCTGAGCCAGGAATAGAAAGGCACCTGGGTACATGCCTTCTGAAAAAAAAAAAGAGAAAAAGAAAAAGAAAAAAAGATGTGAAAATGAGACCCTAAGAAGAGGGCTGATGACTGGAGAGATGGCTCGGTGGTAAAGAGTGTTGACTGCTCTTCCTAGAGGTCTTGAGTTCAATTCCCAGCAACCACATGGTGGCTTACAGCCATTTATAATGGGATCTGATACCATCTTCTTATTTGTCTGATGACAGCTACAGTATACTCATATACATAAAATAAATAATTAAAAAATGATAGTCATTTTAAAAAGTAAGTATTCTAAAAAAGAAGGAGAAGGAGGATGAGGAGGAGAAGAAGAGGGCAGAGAGAAGCCTACCATGCAGTGCATTAAAAATGTCAAGGACATTGCAGGCTTCTCCAGCAGGGTAGAGTCCATGAGAAAAGCTTTCTAGAGAAAACATATACATTACTTTATTTTCAAAAATTTTAAATTATATTCTCATGTAGTCCAGACTGGCCTCTAACTTTCTATGTAGCCAAGAATGACCTTGAACTTCTGGTCCTCTGATCTCTACCCGAGTGCTGGCCTTAGAGTTGTGTACCATCACACTTTTCTTATGGAGAGCTGGGGATGGAATTCTGGGCTCTATGCTTGCTAGGGTGTTTTATTTTCTCATGTCAACTGTGTATACACATAATAAATGTCACACTGTATGCAAGCATGATCAGTCAATTTGAAATAGCAATGATTTTTATAATTTTTTAAAAGAGCCTGATGTGGGTAGAGAATATTCTTACTTGGGCTCAAACCCAGGATAATTTCAAGGTGTCAGGCTTCCCCAGTGCAAGGGTTGTCTAAAGCCAGGCCACTCTGCATGTCAGACCACACATATTGTATGTGAAGTGAGCAGCAGCATCCACTGTTTCCTGAAAAGGCTGAGCTAAAAATACAGGAGGCAGAAATCTGTTGATCTACTGGAGCCTCAGAAACATCCTCACCCAATGCTGAGAAACTTTACATTCTTACTGGGTCTTCTGTACAGAGTATTTCTGTAGCCATTAAATTTACTCTTAGCCAACAAGCCTGTGATCTAGATGTCATGGAAATATCTGGAACAGTATGTATGGATACTGAGAAAACTTCCTTTCCCTCAGGGCATCTGCCTTCAGGATCTTCTCTCTGCAAGCCATGCAAGCTGTCAGACTAACTGCTGACTTTTGTAAGAGGATTCACTCTGGAGGTGATTTACTCTAATTTACACAGATGAGCATTTACCCTCCTTCCCTTCCCTCTCCCCATTGTCTCTCTCCTTCCTTGTTTTCTCACCTACTCCCTCCCTCTCTCTTTCCCTCTGTTTTCTCCTCTCTCTTCCTCCTTCCATGTTTTTCTTACTTCCCTTCTCTTTTTGCACCCTTGAGTCCTGGAGTTGGACACACTCTCCCAACCCCTGTGTAGCTCTGGCATGGAGACTCAAATCGCTCTCCCGGAGAGCCTTGGCTGTCTTGGATGACATCTTTCACGGGTATGCAATTTGATATACAGTTCTTGCTCCAGTTGGCATCTTCTGAGTTCTGGACCAGTCCCACCCAAAGCAAGTGCTGTACCCTGAATCTCAAAACTCAAGCTGAATGTACTTGAAAAGGTCACCCTTTTTCCAGGGTTCAGAAATCTGGATGATACCTGAGAAGCTGTGGAGCCACCCAGAGCTCTCTTTGTAGTTCTTAGACACACCAGATAATGATGACTTTTGAGCAACCAGACTTCACAACTGTCTTATTAAAGGAACGGCTGTGTCAACACCCATATTTCTCTAACCTACATAGGTCACCTAGCCACAGATCACACAAAGCTTAAGAGGGTAAGTTGTAGAGAATTACAAATGTGCGGGTATTACAGAGGATCTATTTGTTGTCTAACCTGGACTGAAAGGGAAGGAGCTAGAATGAGTGAGGAAATTTTTAAAGAAAATTAAAGCTGTAATTATGAATAATTAATAAAAAGAAGAGTAGGTAGAGAAGAATTAAGAGAAGAAATGGCAAAGGAAGGGGTTATAGGCTGAAGAAATTAACAAGAGAGTAAAATCACAGGAAAACAACACAGACCAGACCAGAACCAGAACAGACAGGACCGTTAACAACAGTCTGTGTTTCTTCCGTGCTCAGTGACTAGACCTGCAGACTTTCTCCCTAGGCCTGTTCCCTTGGCGATGGCGGTGGAAGGAGAAGAGGGTTAGTAGGCCGCTCCTCGCTGAAGTCCAAACAGGTTAGACCAGAAAGGGCTGCTGCAGGTTGAGCCCTGCCCTACCTTTCCCATCAGCAGCCTGAGTAGTGTTTAGGGCAGTGCTGGGCTGATCTCTTGAGGGTGATCTCCACATGCCAGTGATGCCATCAATTCAGTGGGTGCCTCTAGCTGAGTACCAGGCCAGTCCAGGTCCATGCCCTCTCAGAGGCACTCAGCTAGTGTGGGCTGGCTTGTGGGAAAGGTCCACAAAACTCTGGCTCTAGGAGTATCGGAAGCTGTCAGTCAGAACGAAACACTCTGCACAGATGAATTTGTGTGTCTGGCCAGGCCAGTCATGCTTGCTTCCACTTATGCTTGCATTCACACACAGCTAGCCTTCCCCTTCCCTTAGAGCCAGGCCTAATTTCTAGTTGTCAGTGTCCTCTACTCCCATTCAGAGTGGTGCCGCATGGACTCCTAGCTCTGTAAATCTGTGTTCATATCATAATCAGTTTTCTGTGTTCACACTGATTTGGGGGAGTGGGCTTTCACTGAGCTAGTGAGGAGGGGAGATCTTCAGGTTTAGAGAGAGAAAGGCAGACTTCTGTTCAAAGGCTTGACTAAGTTCTCCTCAAGTAGCCCCCACCCCTACCCATGACAGGAGCAAGCTAGCCCTGCAGGGGGTGATTTTCCAGCCAGCTGCCTCACCAGTTCAGAGGGTGTCTGTTCTCCACCTAGCTTGCTGTGGCTGCCTCCTTTTCCCTGAGTCACTCCCCTGCGGCGGTGCCCAGCCTTAGGATCTTTAATTGCTTTTATAAACCAGCAAATCTGTGTTTGCGTTTTTCTCATCGGTTGTTTGGTTGATTGTCCTTTACCGGTCCTTTCTCCTTAGTCATTGATTATTTTCCCCTTAGAACTTGGGTGCTGGGTGTCCCTGCTCCACCAACTCAGTTTCACATCCTGCAGCACCATGACCTTGAATTCTCACCTCTGGAGCCTCATCAGATCTTCCTTGGCAATAAACAAGCAAACCAATAACAAACTTGACTAGGATATCTCTTTTTTTAGTCGTAAGCTAAATTCATTATTGACAGTGAAATCTTTTTTTGTTGTTGTTGTTTTGTTTGTTTGTTTGTTTGTTTTTTATTTTTTTATTTTTGAGACAGGGTTTCTCTGTGTAGCCTTGGCTGTCCTGGAACTCACGCCATAGACCAGGCTGGTCTCGAACTCATAAATCTGCTTGCCTCTGCCTCCCAAGTGCTGGGATTGGAGTGTATTTCTTTGGTGTTTGCTCAACGTAGTCCCAGGTAGCTGAATGGTTTTGAACTCTCTGTAGCCAAGAATCACATGTGGATTCCTGATCCTTCTGACTCTACTTCCCAGGTGCTGAGACTGGAGAAATGTGGCTGTACATTGCATAAAATGAACATTCTGTGGGCTGTGAGCCTTGGGACCTAGTTAGACGTCTACAGAAAGGTAGAAGGGCAGAGCTGACTCTTGAAAGTTGTCCTCTGACCTCCACACAGGAGTGATGGTGTGAGTGCACATATGTACACACACACACACACACACACACACACACACACACACCCCAAAAGTTTTAAAATAACCACTTCACCCCCATATGATAAATTCTAGAATCACAAAGGTGTGTAACATCAAGAACTGCTGCTCATTCTCTAGTTGTGATGAAAAGCTCCATCTCTGAACTGTTTTAACTTAAAGCAGACATCCACTGGCTCTTTTCAGTGCATCCTTTCTGGTGGCTGTGGGGTCTCTGAGCCCACATCTTGCCAGTCCAGTTTGGCCATCACCATCACCTATCCTTACACCAAGTGCACTCTGAGTACGGAGAGCCCTCGTCATGTCCAGTGCATTGGGGGTGAAGATGGTTTTATTTCTTAGTTTGGTTTTTGTTGTTTTGGTTTTTTTTTTCCTGTTTCTAAGTAAACTTCATCTAACTTTTCATTTTTGACTATGACTAAACTTTTAAATTCAAGGATTAGGGATTGTTAAAAATTCTAGACTTCATCTATATATGGCTTTCTTGAAATGGTAAATTAGCAGTATTTTAAGTTAAAACGTTTCAAGATTTATAAAGCCTTTAGTCAACTTTGGGGGGGGGGGCTGGGAGGGAGGAGTGAAAAAACACGTTTAGTGACTGTTCTTCAGCTCGCTCGTCTCAAGGCTCCTGGGATGATGTAATGATCAGCTGCTGACCAGTCGTTCCCTAGAGTACTGATTTGCAGTGCCACATGAAAGGTCTGGTGTATTTGAATAACTGCGGCATTTTGCTTGGATATTCTTGGTAACTCTGGTTACTTCCACAACTTACAACTCTGTCATTAAAAATCTAGATGAAGAGGAAAACCTCGCTATACATAAACTCATTTTTCTCTGACTGCCTGGGTTTCAGTCTTTCCATTAAATGGAGTACACGAGACCTAGAGAACGTAAGAAGCCACAGTAAGTCACTGTGATACAACTGGTAAGTGTCATTGTGGAGTAAATGCCAGCAATAAAAATATAACACAGGGACAATTTCTATTTTTACGTTAGGATTTGAGTTGTGCTGTCATCTGTTTTAGATCAACAAACTGGAGCTCTGCTAACCACAGCTTCTGCCTCTGGAAGTGACATGCTGTCACCTTAAGAAGGGGCCTGTGAAGCAATGCAGAGTATGCAAAAAGAGGTTAAAGCTGTTATCACAGCTTGGGGCACACTTGGGATCCCAGCAGAGGAAGAGGTAGAAAGATTGCTGCAATTGCTGCAAACCTGAAGCTAGCCTGGGCTACGGAACGAATTTCACCCAGCAGGATTCTGTCTCACAACAAACGAAAACAAAACCAAACCAGGGAGGAAAACTGTGGGCGCCCCTCCCCTCACACGCAGAGGTTCTGTATGATGCTTCAGAGTCATAGGAATTACACAGAACGGAAATACTGAAATTGTTGAAGCATAAAAGGTGGACAGTAAGCACAGGCCCAGAAGGAACCCCACTTACCCTCTCATCTGTGGGACCGTCGTTTCTACTTTGAACATAGGTGCATCTATGCAGGAGTAAACAGTTAGGGGGCTAGAAAGTGCCCCGTCAGAGGGAAAGAAGGATCCTGAGGGTGGCAGAGAGGGCTGTAGAATGCATGCTGTATGACCGAACATGAAGGACACCAGAGTGTGAAGGTTTAATCTGATGTCAGACCAGATGGTGAGCGGGGTGCGGGTTGGGGTTGGGGGGAGGAGGAGGGGGGGGGGGGGGGGGGGGGAGGTGGTAGGCTTGTGGTTAACCAAATGCCAGAAGGAACTGGATACTTGGTAAGCTAATTGATTTTTTTTTTTTTTTTAAGAAAGAGGTTAAACAGTAATATCTATCAGTAGACATACAAGGGTGACTTGAATGAGAAATGCACCTCCCGCGCCCCCCCCCCCTCCACCACCACAGTCTGGGACATTTGAACACTTCTCCCCCAGTGAGTCACGTTACTTGAGGAGGTTATGGTGGTAAGGTCTCCTGAAGGCAGGTGTTGAAAAATATTATTTTTTCTTACCACTTCAGTTTGTGTTCGCTGTGAGGATCTGAATTCTCAGCTTCTTGCCCCTGATGCCATGCCTGTCACCTGCTGCCAAGCTTCCCTGCTATGGTGAACTCTTACCCACTGGGAGTTGGAAGCCCAGAGAAGCCCTTCTGCTGCTCCTAAGTTACTTTTTGTCAGAACGTTTTATCACAGCCACAGAAAAACAACTGAGACAGTGAATAAAGCTGCTCCCAGAGGCCATGGGGTATTCAGTGAAAATCCCTGTAAGCTGTTGGTCAGGGAAGCCCCAGGTCTCTGGAACGGTACAGGCTGCCGAGGTCCGCTGCCCCAGAGAACTGGGTGGTAAGATCCTGTTGCTGAGGGCACCACAGACTCTTTCTGTAAAGCAGGGAATTCGATTTACAATTGCATTTACATCCCAAGAGAGTAGACTTGTGGGACAAGATGTTGACTGGGTTAAGTAGCAACCAGGGACATCCAGATAGCTGCCAGTCAGTGATGTTAATCTTTTCCTTCTGAGAGTGAGAAACTGGGATGAATATGGCTCCGAAGCCATAATGACCATCACCAGTATCAATGCCAGCATCACCATTATCTACCACCAGCACCACCACTACCACCACCAGCACCAGCACCACTACCACCACCACCATCACCACCACCACCACCAAGGCCATTATCATCATCACCGTCTTAGTTATTTTCCTGTTACTGTAATAAGACACCATGGCCAAGACAGATGATTGGTGGCTTATAGTGTCAGAGGATGAGTCCATGGCCATCATGGCAGAAATCGTGACAGCAGGCAGGCAGGCATGGTGCTAGAGCAGTAGCTAAGAGTTGCATCCTTTCTGAAGGTAGGAGTCAGAGAGAGAGAAAGCTAATCTAGAATGGCTTAGGCTTTTAAATCTCAAAGCCTTCCTCTCAGAACCTCCTCCAATAAGGCCATTACTCCATTACAACACTCACCACTACTACTTTCTCTCCCGCCCTCGACTATCCTCAACATTACTACCACCACCATCAACTACCCTGTCACCATCACCGACATTACCACCACTCCCACTACCAGCACCCCGTCCACCATTATCACCACCATCACTACGCCCACAATATTTTTAGATAGGAAGCAATAATTTTATAATTTGGTATCACTTTTTTTTCCAACAAGGAGTAAATATCTTTTTTTTTTGACCCCCCCCTTTTTTTTTTTAACTTTTATTGCATTATGATGAGAAAAGTTACATGATTTCAATTTGTCTGAATTTGTTAACATTTAAAAACATATTTTAAGTAAATAGAATTAAATCACATTCTTGTTTCCCTTTTGTACCCCAATTCCTCCCAGAGACCCCCTCTTCAATACCTACAATATCTTTTTTTGTCATATTCCTTAAAATTTATAAAATATTATAATAAAATGAGTATTATAAAAGTTGGTTGATATAAAACAATCAATTTAACAGTCTTATGTAGATGGTTGTCTACAGCAATACTGCAAATACATATGCTTTTCTCACTATAAATTTCAAGTAACTCCAAACATATTAACTGTATATTTCAAAATAATATATCACTACTAGTATTTTCTTAAATGAACATAAACGTGTAAAGTCTTTTTGTTTGTTTGTTTTGTATTTAGTAGAGTTTAAAATCTTGGCTCTTTCTGTGGTAAGCCCAAAATAAAAACAATTTTTAGACATTGGGTTTCATTGTAATAAGGCTGTACTTCAATGACCCTCAAATCACCGAAGGATTTTACCTCTATCGTAGCTAAGCTGATAGTTGACAGTTCTGCTGCACCAAGGAATGAATTGTAGGCACGATTTTTGGATACAGACTTCCTGCTATGATCAAAAAGCTATTTGACTTGAGTGTGTGACTTTATTCTCAGCCCACAGAGAACAGGTTCCATTCATTTAAGAAATGGTGTGTGTATAAGATGGTCTATCCATAAAGTCATTCACCAACTGTTTCAATGAACAATGGTTCTGTATGGAAGGTGGTACAGATATTAGGTGAGGATAAGAATCTGGTTCATTGGCTGTGATGATTTGGAAAAGCATTCATCTCAGAGAAAGAGTAACTTATAAAGTCTTCTTCTTCAAACTTGATACAAGAGCTACAAATGTCAAGCAAAGCATTCAGTCTCACTCTTTGTTGTTCTCTTTCCTACAAGCCATCTCCCAAGTTAATTGTCTATGTCTCCCTTGGGTATATAAATACTTTTGAAATATATAAGCTGTTCTGAAAACCATAGTATAGTGTAAAAACATGAAATAAACAATACTAACAGAGAGGCTGAGATAGGAGAAGCAAGATTTCAAGACCCTTACATTGTACACAGCAAACACTGTCACAAACAAGCTGAAAGTATATATAGATTGTACAATAATGGATCTATTTCTCCAATTACCAAATTAGAGAGACCATTGGAGGACAATCAACAAATTTCTAATTCCTCATATTTTTGGATTTCAGTCGCTTAGGATATGTTAGTAATATTAATTTTCATATTAAGATATTAAGAAAAGGTAATTGTCACTTCCTGTTGTTTTTGTTGTATGAGATGGAATTAGATTTGTGTAGATTTGTTGAAAGATTAATTTCTTGCTTCTTCTAGGGTGTATTTTTGCTCCTTATGTTGATATTTTCCATCTATTATCTTTGGAGGGCTGGATTTGTGGAAAGATATTGTGTAAATTTTGCTTTGTCATAGAATATCTTGTTTTCTCCATCTATGGTAATTGAGAGTTTTGCTGGGTATAGTAGCCTGGGCTGGCATTTGTGTTCTTGTAGGGTCTGTATGACATCTGCCCAGGATCTTCTAGCTTTCATAGTTTCTGGTGAGAAGTCTGGTATAATTCAGATAGGCCTGCCTTTATATGTTACTTGCCTTTTTTCCCTTACTGCTTTTAAAATTTTTTCTTTGTTTAGTGCATTTGGTGTTTTTATTATTATGTGACGGGAGGAATTTTTTTTCTGGTCCAGTATATTTAGAGTTCTGTAGGCTTCTTGTATGTTCATGGGCATCTCTTTCTTTAGGTTAGGGAAGTTTTCTTCTATAATTTTGTTAAAGAAATTTACTGGCCCATTACATTGGGAGTCTTCACTCTCTTCTATACCTATTATCCTTAGGTTTGGTTTTCTCATTGCGTCCTGGATTTCCTGGATGTTTTGGGTTAGGAGTTTTTTGCTTTTTGCATTTTCTTTGACTGTTGTGTCAATGTTTTCTATGATGTCTTCTGCCCCTGAGATTCTCTCTTCTATCTCTTGTATTCTGTTGGTGATGCTTGCATCTATGACTCCTGATTTCTTTCCTAGGTTTTGTATCTCCAGGGTTGTCTCTCTTTCTGATTTCTTTATTGTTTCTATTTCCATTTTTAGATTCTGGATGGTTTTACTCATTTCCTTCACCTGTTTGATTGTGTTTTACTGTAATTCTTTAAGGGATTTTTGTGTTTCCTCTTTAAGAGCTTCTAGCTCTTTACCTATGTTCTCCTGTATTTCTTTGAGGGTGCTATTTATGTCTTTCTTAAGGTCCTGTATCATCATCATGATAAGTGATTTTATATCTGAATTTTGCATTTCCAGTGTGATGGTGTGTCCAGGACTGGCTATGGTGGGAGAATTGGGTTCTGATGATTCGAGGTAACCTTGGTTTGTGTTGTTTATTTTCTTACACTTGCCCCCCAACATCTGGTTATCTCTAGGGATACCTGCCCTTGCTAATTCTGACTGGAGTCAATCCTTCCTTTGATCCTGGTTGTATCAGAACTCCTCAGAGTCAGGTAGTCTCTGTGACCCTGTGATTTTGGGATCCTGTGACCTTGGGCTTGTTAAAGCACCTGAGAGTGCAGCAGCTTCCTCTGGGTGTTGTGAGACTGGCTGTAGAGCTTGAGCCCAAGGTCTGCTCAGGACACCAGCCCAGAGAGACCAGAAGGAACCCGAACCACTCTGCTGGTGGAATTCCTGTGTGCCTGGTCTGACAGGTCCCAGTTACTCCTGGTATTGGAACAGATGTTAAGTCCCCCTCACCTCTGATCCTGAGAGTTTCAGAGCACCTGGGAGTGGAGCTTCCTCTGGGTGTTGTGGGACTGGCTGCAGAGCTTGTGCCCAAGGTCCACTCAGGACACCAACCCAGAGAGACTGGCAGGAGTAAATATCTTACAAGATCAGGCCAAACAAAATTCCTTCAAGGAAGGGCAAAATGGGAGCAAAGCCCTGCCCATAGCTAAGGGCTGCTGGGAAAAAGTTTGACCATTTTCTTTAAAGGTGTGGTCCCTGGTAGGTTGACTGCTCTCCCTTGAAAGCCACACATTCAAGGTTAGATGAGCCGTGTAAACTGTACTTGATAGACTTTAAAAAGGGGACACAAAGTTAGGTGGGGAGGGAAGAGGGTGGTTCTGAGAGGAGGGAGTAAGAGGTGAATGAGATCAAACTGCACAGTATGAAATTCACCAAGAATTAATACAAAATGAGCAAAACCAAGTGAGTGTCTGCTTACTGTTTTACTAGTACAGAGTTTAGTAAGTACGGGAGCGTGGACTTAACTCTGAGTGACTCCAGATGGTACTATGCATTCTATTCAGTGACATACAGGTGAAAGGCCAAGCTAAGGTTCCTGTATTAGCTTCTCTGTCTCTTTGCTTTTCCCCTGCTTCCCTCTGTTCTTCCCTCTCTCCCTCCCTCCCCTTCCCTTTCCTTCCCTCCTTCTCTCCTCTCTTCTTTCCCTCTTCCTCTCTCTGTTGTAGTCGGGAATCTTGGAATCAAACTGAGTACCCCCTGCCCCCGGCACCCTCAGCACACTTTCTACCCTACAACCACAGCTCATTCCTCAGCCTCATCCACTCTCACCTCTCAGGAACTTTTATAAAATTGAAGGGACTCTAACACGCAGTGTATCCAAGTCTATAAAGTCAGTGGTTAGTGAACTACACATTAATGATCTAGAGGCAATGCACAGATGGGGCAATCTGTAAAGCACTTGCATCTCAAGCTTGAGGACCTGGGTAGGATTTTCAGAACCAAGGTGGAAATGCCTACTGAGCTGGTGCATATTTGTAACCCCAATTCTTTGTAGGCGGAGATGTCGAGAGAATCTCTTGTGCAATGTTTGGAAGCTTTCCCTGTCAATAAAAAAGCCTATAACCAATGAGCTGAGGCAGGAGAGGAATTCTGGGAAATAGACAGATCAGGAAAAGGAGATTTGCTCCAAACACAGAGGAAACATGAAACTGAGGACCAAGTAACCAATTATGTAGCACTCATAGAATAGAATGTCTGGATTATTGATATATGAGCTACTTGGGCCTAGGCATTTACTCATATGTAATTCAGTCTCAGAGTCATAATTTCTGGGAATGTGGGAATGGGTGGAAAGCCCATAGCTACACAGAGACTTTGGAAGTTGTCTCTCAGCTTCTGTTGACCCGCATATGGGCCCTTCTCCCACACATAAATGAGAAAGTAACCATACATCTTTATGGCTATAGAAAAAAAAAGATAGCTATCAAAGTTTCTGAGTTTTTTCTTTCTAAGGCTCTACAACATGATGCTGATGTAGTTTAACTGTGGTGGAAAATGTAAGACATATCAGAGGAGTGTCATAGGGACTAAAAGTCTTTAAGGAACGATACTTTGTTTTCAGTTATTTTTTTTCTCAAATTGGATTTGCTTTGTAAATGGGATACAATGACCATTCTATAGCCAATTTGTAATGACAAGAAAATATATCCACACAGACACACAGCACATCACATAAGATGCAAGCCAAACACTACGTGAATACTACATGTGCTCTTGGCTGAAAGAAACAAGGGTGAACTATCAGACACAAAAACACAGCCATATCTGTGCTGTTCCATTTCAAATAAATCCTCACGCCACCTATGAGGCCCTTTTAGCAAATAGAAACACTTGTTTACGAGGTTTTAAACATCATGTAATTAGAGGACAATGTGATCTCAAGTAATTTGCCATCTAATTTGGTTTCTTTCCACTGAAGAGTACTCTGACTTTATCCTCCCTCATGGGTATGTTGATAATTTTTTTCAGATTCAAATGATCCAGTTTTGGGGGTTAGCTATTATATTTTATTTTTAGAACAGTTTTATATTCCAAGAAACATTGAGATAATAGTATGAAAAACTCCTCTTCAGTTTGCCTGGGACATTTGCTATAGCTAATTAACCAGTACTGACATTAACTGGATCTGACATTTATTCCAACTTCTTTAGCTACCATGACTTTTCTATTCTAGAACTGTAGTGAGAATTTTCATTTCTTTAAAGTCCCAGTTATGTTATGTGAGTATGTTTTGTTTTAATCCCAGCCATGGGCTAACATGCTGCTTCATAGCAGGTAACTATGATTTGCCTCATACACTAACAGGGGCATGATTTTTGCCAGCTTCAGATAGTTTCTCTCTCTCTCTCTCTCTCTCT
>JADRCD010234940.1:0-49053 GCA_019843815.1 Montemys delectorum
CATAGGGTCTTTCTGACTTTTCAATAAGACAGAGCATAAACTTCATAGAGCCTGGTAAATTTACATGGTAAATTTAACTAAGAGCTAGTTAAATTCGAAGCTTGACAGCTTTCAGTACCACCATCCTGACTGGAGAAAGACCAGGAGAAAGTTGAAAAGTCACATAGAGTCATACACTTCTGAGACTGGGAGAGCAAATATATCACTTCTCATTTGCTGGTCCTTCACAGTGTTTGTCCAACGGTAAATATATTGGTCTCAATACAAACTAGACTATTTCTAATTTGTGTGTGTGTGTGTGTGTGTGTGTGTGTGTGTGTGTGTGTGTGTGTGTGTGTATGTGTGTGTGTGTGTGTGTGTGTGTGTGTGTGTGTTTGGGCAGGTATAAAACAACTTTCAGGGGTTGGTTCTTCCCATATTTTCTTGTTTCTTCTGGTATGCTAATTAGCTCAGGCACTTGGCCAACAAGCTTCCAGGCCATTCTCTTGTTGCCACCTCCATCCACTCTGACAGTGGTGAGATCACAAATGCACACAGTGGCCCTGCATGTGGCTGTTTGCATGGGTTTCAGGGGGTTTGGGCTTATATCATCAGGCTCACAAGGGCCAAGGGCTTATACCCACTGACTCATCTTGAAGGCTTTCAACTCCACTATTTCTAAAGTTGTTTTATTGAAAGAAATATCCAGTTCTGGTAAAACATTGTACTGCAAAGCCTAACTGCCATGGAACACCATTAAAAGTTCACTGTTTGCTCAAAACTTAAGACATTTCCAGGTGTCCCTTAAAGAAGACTTCTTTGGGGAGGCAGCCAACACTTTTTCTTTACAAGTGTTAATACACATTGTCTGATGTTTATAAAGACTGTTCTACTCCTTCCAAAGCATGATTGCAGTCATTGCAAGATCAGGAAGGAGCTCGCAAGGACAGAGAGGAGCTTATTTTATAGTGCACTTTCCTCAAGAATAGCAAAATCTCAATGAATCACAATACAATTAATCATAATTCTCATTAATCATAATTGCCTATTCTTCACAATTCTGCATAAACTCATAGCCCATGAAATTACATTACAGCCTTCTTTCCTTTGGCAATGATACTATGAAGAGATGTCTATATTCTAAACACTTCTGTTTTATTCATAAGAGAATACTTTCCTTAATTAGCTCTATACTAGCCTCTCAAAGTCCACTTAATCTTCATTCATCTACAATTCCGAAAAGCTTAGTTATCTGATTTTTAGAACTAAGGAAACCAAGAAATTTTAATGTACTTTCTTCAGATTCAGTAAGTTGAAGCTAGTTTGATTCTTCAACAGAATAAGGATGATTTAATGTAAAATGCATGTATTTTTCCCTTCAGTTCTAAATCTAAATGCATGTTACATGAATTCCAGTAGTCTCTTTGGTAGATGTAGTATCAGAAGTAAAAAGACAGCTAATAGTGAGATCTTAGAAACAACAAATAATAATTGGTTTTTCTTTCTAATTACACTTGCTTGCTGTCTCCTTGTTTTCTAAAAGGAAAGGATGTGTGGGTTAAAGGGTTTCTAAGAAAATGGTTTTGCAGTAGGTTGGCTTTAATATGCAACTGAAATTGCTTTGTTTTAAACAAGTGTGTGCTATATTAAACTTAAGTCTCATTTCATAATAATGTAAACGTTCCTTATTTGTTTATTTCCAAAGTTCCCTGTAATGTTATCCAGTTCCAGAAAGTTCTGTGGGAATAGGATGTTTATTTTGGCTTTTGTTAAGCAACCTGTGTGAGAAAGACCAGATGCTTCAAATACTGACATTATATAAAAAAATTCAAAAAATAAATAAAAAATTCAACAATAAAAGGAATGTATGTATATGTATGTATGTATGTATGTTGTGTGTGTCTGTATGCCTGTGTATATTTGTGTGTTTGTGTGTGTCTGTGAATGTTTGTGTTTGTGTGTGTCTGTATATGTGTGCATCTGTGTGTGTGTATGTGTATATCTGCATATATGTCTCTGTGTGTCTATATATCTGTGTGTGTTTGTGTATATATGTCTGTGTATATGTGCATTTGTGTGTGTGTGTGTGTGTCTGTGTTTGTGTGTGTGTATGTGTGTGTTTCTGTGTGTGTATGTGTGTGTGTATGTCTATGGATATGTCTCTGTGTGTCTATATGTCTGTGTGTGTGTATCTGTGTGTGTTTGTGTATATATGTCTGTGTATGTGTGTGTTTGTGTGTCTAGGTACATGTGTGTCTATGTTTGTGTATCTGTGTATGTGTGTTTCTGTGTGTTTTTTTGTGTGTGTTTTGTGTGTGTCCCCAAAGCTAAGGATATGTCATGTATCATGACATTTTTCTGGGCATCTTAGAATTTCTATTACAAAGGAAAAGGATCTTGTAGGAAAGGAGAAGTCTGAAAATGAGTGAGTGGTTATGTTGTGTTGAAGAAAAAGCCAAGTAGGACAAATCTGTATTTCCCACACTACAATCTGGAAAATGTTCTTCTTTGCAGTTTTCTGGGGGAAAATGTGGTCCTGTGTTTTTCAATCTGTCTGTATGTCTGTCTATCAATCTTAATGACACAGACAGTTTATTTATTTATTTCTGAAGCCCATTTTTTTCCAAGAAAGGCTATATACTCTACAACTTCTTCAAGAGTGACAAGACCCAACTACCTGCTCAAAGATCAAAGAGGCCTTCAGCAAAGTAGAATTTGGTTAACTTCATGTTCATGCTTTTGTAACACATTTGGCTAGAGAAATCTTTGAAGCTGGATGGTGGTGGCGCACACCTTTAGTCCCAGCACTTGGGAGGCAGAGGCAGGCAGATTTCTGTGTTCAAGGCCAGCCTGGTCTACAGAGTGAGTTCTAGGACAGCCAGGGCTACACTGAGAAACCCTGTCTGGAAAAAACAAAACAAAACAGAAAAAAAAAAGAAGAAAGCTTTGAACTGCATGCACAGCAGACTAGTCAATGCTACCATGATGTGTGTCATTGCAAACTTGGGGTGTCATAGCCTAGCTTGAGCTGTGTATTTGCATTATCATTTTAGGAAAGGAAGTAATGAGTTTAGGGATAGCAACCCCTGGAACAACATCCATTTAATTATCCATCCATTTACTTCATTCATTCATTCATTCATTCATTCATGCACTAACTGTCACTCAGCACCACTAATACAGTACACACACCATCAAGATTCTCCGTATAGGGAACAGAGCCATCAAATCTGGGGTTGGCTTGCATCTTGGGGACTAGGCTTCTTACCGTTCATATTTTTCAAAGTCCTGGTCAGATACTGTCTCTTTCATAAATTCTGTCTTTATGACTGCCTACTACCCAGCGGATACTCTCCATCTATAAACTCAACACACCATTAGCATAATGATTTGTAAAAATTTTTACCATTTCTAGAGCTTTATTTGATGCCTAAAATGTTATGCGCTGGCCAAGGTTTATATACTTCATGTATTTCAGACCCACAAACCTAATGTGGTTGGCCCAATAAATCATTGTTTATTTGATGTATGTGACAACATTGCACTCTCTGGCTTTGTAAATGACATCATCCTAAAATGGCCACAGCTTAGGGCAGTTGCCTCCTCCTCCTGAAATGCAGCAATCAATACTGCATTTCCTAGCTTGTATTCATAAACAGGAAATCAACTGCCTTCCATCATTGTCCTCATTGACCTCCAGCTCAGGTTTGTAAGGTAGAGACCTCAGCCACACAAGAGACTTTATGGGGTGATATCAGTCCATTAGTGGTGCCTTTCATTTCATTAGGATGGTGTCTCATATCAATAAAGTCACACATTTCAAGAGTCTAGTGGGGAGAATGGGCATTCTAAAAATGGGTTCCCCCTAGGCAAGAAGATATCCTTTAGCTCATGTTCCTCTTACTTGAATTTCAACCTGCAGGGTATACTTATCCTAGCTAACCTGCTAGAGGAAACAGACATAAGTAAATGAATGCCATTCAACCTAACCTTCAACTTGCAAGATCATATTGTATTAGTTAATGCTTAAATTTCCCTCACATAAAAGAAATCAAGTACTGATGTTAATTGATATGTGTCATTTGTTGTAGTCTGGGTGGATGTGTCAACTATTTACTGTTTTATATTTTCAATGAAAATATAGTGTTGGCTTAGTTATGTGTACAGTGTAGCATACAACTCAGTTTCTGCAAACAACTACTACATATTCAACCAGCAAATGTCAAGGCAGCCTTTTATGTAGCCCAGACATTACTGAATGAGATCAACTAGTCTAGAGCTAGAGTGACCAACTTGAAGAAGAAAGGCAAGTTTTTAGAAAGGCTATTTTCAGAGGCACTTCACAGCATTAAGGAAAAATAAGACCTCTCTGTGGAAATCTACAGTATTTGGTAGAAATCCGGCTTCTGAATGGAACATAACAAACACAGATTTTCACACATGGGAAAGCAAAGAGGTTAACATAACAGATATGTCTTTGCTCTGTGTTCCAGTGAAATGCAACTAATTGAATACTGAAGCCCAGGATCTGAAACCATCTCAGGCAGTGCCTACAATTAAGACATGGTATAGGAGACCATATTAATTTGTTTTTATTATTTGATTATTTGATTAATATGTTTTTATTAAATATAAAAATACTATCTAAATCCAAACCAACAAATGTAATTATTAAACCAGCTTCAATTTAAATTTTAAATCATTGAATGAAATGTGCAAATGCTTTATATCCCTAGTGGGGCAGTAGTAGATTCCCTGTGAATTCAGCAGGACTTAAATGCTACAAAATCTAGAGGAGAGAAACTTTGTCTCTTTTCATTCCAAGAATTTTGCTTCATTTTGTTTTTGTCTGAACAAGTCATTCTTCAATTTATATATTTCTTTTGGAGTTTTGCTATGAGTAGTCAACACACACACACACACACACACACATATACACACACACATACACACACTCAAACGAGGGTTCTTGAAATTTCTTATTCTAAATATTTAGGTTCATAGGTTACATAATTTATTTCCCTCCCAATAGCAGCATATGATCCCGCTAAGCTGTCTGTCCCTTACAACAAAGGCTATGCTAACTCAGGCCACCAGGGAACAGATCCTCACTGCTGCCTGAGGTCTAATCAGAAGCACCTGTAAGGTGCACATATCTAGCAACATATATTGATGACAATTTCTATATTTTTGAAGGTGGCAGAAGCTTCTTGATGGCTTTTTTTTTTTTTTTTTTTTTTTGCTTTTTTTCATCTCTCTAAGTTCCAGCCATAACACTTCCATATTTTTGTCAATAACCTCTTAAGGGCAATTCAGGGCTTTTTTTAGTCAAACTAGGCAGTTTCTGTTACCCAGTTTCAAAGCCACATCTACATTCTCAGATCTACATTACTACAGCACTCCACTTCCTAGTACCAAAATTTGTATTGGTTCTTTGGGGGCATCATAATATATTATAAAATAGACAATTTAAAACAAAAGGAGGTTGATTCTGTGAAGCTTGTGGAGAGCAGAAATCTGAAGTTAGATGGCCAGCAGGGCTGCACTCCCTCTGTGATGCTGAGGGGGGCCTTTCTTGCTTCTCCCTTTGACCTGCAGTGGTGCAATCGCAGTTGTAGTAAGGCAGGCTTCCAACGTGTCGTGTCTCTGTGATCAAACCACATTGCCCTTAGATGCCTCTGCTTGTACCAGATGACCCCTTCCCCAAACCTAGCTTTATTTTATCTGCAAAGATATTTTTCCAGATAAGGTCACAGTCCTGGTACTAAGAGTTAAGACTTATGCATGGCTATTTAGGGCCATGTACTATAGCATGTAGCTATAATAAACATATACAACAAGTTGATACAAAGTATAAATCTATTGCCTCTCAACTTCAATTTCAACCTCTAATACATGCTTCTTTGTATCACTCAGGCAACCACCTCCACCATCAAGGTAGAGAACATTTCTATCTGTAGCCAGTTGTATTGACTTTTGCAATTATTTTCCATTACCATCTTTGGCCCCAGGTAAATTGGAGGGCACTGTACAAATGGTATCATGCAGTGGGTAACCTGTAATGTCTCATTTTCTTTCATACAATACAATAGTTTTGAAACTTCCATGCTATTATATGTATCAGCAATTTATTCTTGTTTATTGCTGATAATTCCACTTCATGACTGTTTTTAGGTATATTTCTCTCAGTGTGTCTCAACCTGAGCACTATTCCATTCAGGCCAAATAATTCTATGTCGATCCTGTTTACTAAGAGGATGTTGGGTAACAAACTCAGTTCCTTACAGCTGGCAGACTGCAGCATGCCCCTTCCCACTGTGACAGACAAAAAGGTCCACAGGTGTGAACAAATGTCTCCCTGGAGAGCAGCAGCATCCCTGATTGAACAGACTGGCTTAACCCATTCATTTGTTAGTGGATGTTAATGCTAGGCCTAGACTGTGAGGAAAGATGTTGTGAACATCACCACCTACATTCACAGCACCTGTAACACAGTTTCTAGCCCTCAGTGGAATACTCCTAGGGATAAAACTACTTTGTAAATAGCTGGGATTATGATTGGAAGTTACAACATAAGACCCATCATGCTCTCTGCCTGGAGGAGAAACAGAATAGCCTAAAAAAAAAAGCCCAACTGTTCATTGTGGTGGAACAACTTGAGAAGCAGGCATAATTCGAGCAAAGAATGTGCTCAGAGAGAGAAGAGGAGAGGCCTGTAGCTTGCCTTGTACTGACAGCACATCCTGTGGGAGAATAAGCCTTCAGAAAAGCCTAATGAGCAGTTATATCTGGAGCCCGACTGCTGAAGAAGAGTAGAGACCATGAAACCTGCACTGTGGAAGAGAACAGTACACCCTCAGCGGAGATCAGAGCTGAGGTGACTGTGGTGGTCTGGCAGTGGGAGTGCATGTAGACAACCACTGGTAAAGCTGAATGGAGTCCAAGGAATGCACTGTGTTTATATGTTGTGATAGCACAGGCTTCAGCAAAGTCAGTGGCCTCTTTCTGTCCAGGTTGCTCGTCTGAAAACCTTACTAAAACGAATATCTCTATCATTGGGCTGTTGTAGACATAGATACTCGAGAGCAATACCAAACATGGAAGCTCTGTAAAGGCCAAGTGCTTTGCTTAAGTCTGCCTTGGTAGATAAATCCTTACTAAATATGATGGATGCCTCAGCACGGACTGAACTGTGTCTGAACAGCCACTGTGTCTGAACAGCCAGTGGTGTGAGTGCATTTGTAGGTGTACGTGTGTGTGTGTGTGTGTGTGTGTGTGTGTGTGTGTGTGTTTTATTGTTCTTCTCTTCCCTGGGCAGGGTAACCACAGGATGCAGCTAATCTTCTAGAAGTTTTATTTCCTTGGTAATATCTTAAGTGATAAAATCTGGTAGCTAGTTAGAACTGGAGAGATTTCCCTGTGTCCACACAATTTCAAGCCATCTCTACCATTAAGATTCCATCCTATAAAGACAGCTCCATTATTGTCTAATGGACTTTGATTGAAAACAGCTGTCAAGATTTAGAATAGACAGGTGAGCACTTACTAAAAAATTCCTTAACAAGGCATGTTCTGGGAACTGCTGAACATAGTTTCTGCCACATATATTCTTCCAAGCAGCTCCAGGACCTCCCTGCTGTTTGGCATCTGTACATTAATCAAAGCCCTTTGGGCACAATTGTTCAGCCGGCTGTGAGCTCACCTAATTGTCCTGCCATCTAGATCATATTTCTCCATCTTGTCCACAAGCATATAATAAGAGACTTTGTCAAATGCCTCTCAGAACTGAGACCACATGTCTGTGCCATGAAAGTGATTCACTAATCAAGACCATCAATTTGTAACAGAAGGAAAGGTATGGAAACAGTGTAGCAACAACAGAGGAGGGGGGACAAGAGAAGGAAGAAGAGGAGGAGGGACGAACAGAGGGAGGGATGAGAAGGAGATAAGGAAGAGAAGGAAAGAGAGGGAGGGAGGGAGGAGGAGAATAGAAAAGGTGGAAAAAGGAGAAGGAAAAGGAATAGAAGAAAGTAGACCACAGTTCTGCCTCAGTGGAAACACAGAATGCAAAGGAATACTTCAGGAAAATGAGGCTCTAAGTTTTACTCATTTATACTAGTTCACCATTTTAACACTTTCTATATTATGTCTGAACTACCTAAATATTAATTAAATGGATTTCCCTCCACCTCCAAATCTCTCTCTGTCTGTCTCTGTCTCTGTCTCTCTCTCATACACACACACACACACACACACACACACACACACACAATTGATTTTTTCCTGATGCTGATTTAACTCCCAGTTACCCTCTTTTTATTTGTTTCTGGCTATTAAGTAATTTAAATTCAACACAGCATTTATTAGATCAGATAATGAACATCATTGCTCATCAGATCCCCCCACACACAAATAATAAAGGAAAACTCCTAAACACTGTTTGGGTTTAAGTCTCTCCATCTAGAGCTCAGTTCCAGCAGGTTCAGTGAATTCAAGTGGTCTTGGAGCAAACGTTTCAGCTTGCTGTGTGTGATCTTCCTTGTGATTTATTTGAATTTCCTAGAAAACTTCGGGCTTAGTTCATGAGGAATGTTTTAGAAGGTCTTTAAGGAGCCTGCTTCCAGAATGCTCCATCCAGGATGCACAGGAACATGTGAGGGAATACAGATTTTAATCACATGGCTATATCTCTCAGCTTTGTACCCCTCTTCACACAGACAGTGTGGATATGGAAAAAATGTACCAGTAGGGGAACCACCTCACAAAGTTGCCAGATGGATGATAAGTTCAATCTCTGGGAAAGATGAGGAATTTAAATGTAACTCCCAAAAGCTTTCTGAGGGGACCAGAACAGAACAATGTCAAAATGCAATCGGGAATGATGCTAGCCTGACTTACAGCCAGGGTGCAGGGGATGCTGGGAGGACCTGAGTGTTTCAGATATTCTGATCCTGCCATCAGGGACACACAGCTTTGGGCTCTCAAAATCCAAACACAACTCCCTACCTTCACCAAGGCAAATATTCCTAAGCTAAGTCAGAAGGTTTATGCAAGGGTGACTTTGGAGATACATTGCAATGGTAGACAGTTCGCATCTCTTACTCTTCCCATGAGGTCTCAGAATTTCCTCTCCATGTCTACCCTTCCCCCACTTGGCTCTTTTACTAACTTGCCCATTCAGATCACAACTTGGGGGTGGTGGTGGCATGTGGGCCTTCTGGGACATTATGCCAGTTACTAGAGATTCTGCAGGGAAGAAATCCAGAGTCAGTTCTGTTCTTATAATATGTGTGGTTTTTTGAATAAAACAGAAATGACCCATGAAGATTAATTGTATGCTGAGGGTAAGTCAAGCTATGGGATGGAGTGTGTTTTGATAAAATGATCTGACTGTAGGTAAAGTTAGTCTCAAAGGCTAACTGATCCAGGAAGGGCTAGGACACATTAGAGTGCTTTGATAATACCCTTAAAGAAGTATGGAGTAAGGACTACAGACTGCCATATCTACTGTAAACGTTCCCATGGGTGAGGCTTCCCTGCCTGTGTACACATCCCTGAAAAGCTGCACGCCTTTCAAACTGGCATCTGCTAAGACAGTATATTTATGCAGAAATGCCCCGAAAATTAATTTCCAGGTAATGTGAGTCTATCTCAAGCATATCCTTCTCCTCATGCTGTTTTGCTCTGTGAATGGAGAGAATTGCCAAAAGAGTCCCATGGAGAGCTTGCTGCTGCGCGGTGTTGTGCCCCAGACCGCAGTAATAAAGAGACGAAAGAACCACTTTCCTCCGTCATGCTCTGATTGAGAAATCAATATAATTCATCCCCAATAGAGTGCTCCAATTAATGTGATCTCATCTTACCTTGTGCAAACTCAGGCAGGGGGTCCAACTGAAGCTGATGTTTTATGCAACAGGTACTGAGTCAAAGCACAAGGCTGTGAAGGGAACTGGGGACATGCTGGGGTGAGAGTCCAGGGCAAACTCCTGAATGGATATAACCATCCCATGATAGCAGCACCTCTGGAACTGCTGAGATCAGGAACTGGAGTCACCAAACCAGGAAACAGTGGCCTCAATTGGGAATGTGGTATGAGACTTAAGATAGGAATGGCTGTCCAAAGTATCTGCTTATATTCAGACAGATGTGGGAACGGATGCTGGCTTGCTCTATGTAAAACGGTCTTACCCATACACCCTCAGTTTCCCCCACTATAAAATGGAAGTGTCAGAATGTGAGGGCTCCTTGTTCACTTCCAAAGATTAACTCCCCCAATTCTACCTGGGTTCTGGTGCAAGAACCTGGGATTCATTCGTTTTCACATTATCTCATCAACATAAAATCAATCCATTCCAGGAAATTTACTAAGGGCTAATTTGCACAACAATTATTCTTACTCAGCCAGCCTTTGCCTGGACCAAGCTCTTTTGGCCAGGGAAGAATGGTAGAACCCCACCATCTGCCCCTTCATAGAAAAGGCTATATTTTTGAATGGTTGCCTAGGATAAATTTAATTAGGAAAGTAAGTCTGTTGGGGGAAGTCACAAAACACATCACAAGACCAGAAAATAAAAGAAGCTCTTGAATAAGGTTTTCCTTGCCGTTCTCAAGCTGGCTGAATGTCTGGGCGTTTCTTTCTTCTTCTGATAGCACAACCTTCTACATGGCTTAAAGCCACAAAAATGGTCACACTTCAGGTTGGCAAAATGGTTTAGTGGGTAAGAGCACTTGTAACAAGGCCTAATGGACTTCAGTCTGAGCGTTGGGACCCACTTGGTAGATTTGCATGCCATGATACATGTGGATACAGGATAACATTAATAACTACAATTCTTAAATGTTATAGAATAATGTTCACACCTATTCTCAGTTTCTCTTCACCTAACGCAGTGTAGCTTTCTTCATAATTGGCTCTGTCCATGACACCTTTTTTATTTTGTCTTTTATCTTCTTTCAATATACTTCAATTTTCTAGTGTCTTAAGGGAATATATATATGTGTGTGTATGTGTGTGTGTGTGTGTGTGTGTGTGTGTGTGTGTGTGTATAACTGAATAGCACCTATTTTCTTCCACAAAATCAATTTGATTTGGCTTTGAAGGAAGACAGGATTCTATACCTGTGTCTGCTGGGGTTTAGGGGCTGGAGCTCAAGACCTTCTATGACCCATGTCATCCATTCAGCATGGATTTTTCTCAGGCCAAGTGTGTCACAGGCATTGAGAATATCAAGCTAGAATAGCAGCACTTCGGCTTTTATAACAATCATATTTTTATAGGAGCTCCTAAACATTGAAGCCTGTGCTTATGGATTTTTCTATTTCTAGAAACTGGCACACTACATGGAATAACCTACACATCTCCAAAAGCTTGATGAGGGAATGAATAAAATATTCTAGGTCACATTATGATAAAAACAGTATGCATGTCTTTATGCTATGAGTTTTCCATGTAATTTTCCATGAGTATTTCTCTTGAATCTGCAGAGTGAGTCAGTTTGTAGATACTATATGATGCCAGTTTGCAGATGAGCCTAGGGAAATTATGTGAGTAATTTCTGCTGCCAGCAGTTCAGGGAGGGTTTTTAGGCCAGACATGCTAGCTCCTTACAGATACCATTACTGTATGTGGCCTCATTCTCAATGTGAGATGAAAGAGAATACCAATACAGTAATAATAGTATGTTTCATATGTAAATATAAGGCATGTATTGAACATTTAGGTCTTTGTGTCATGCGTATGTCTCCTTATACATAGGCACACATATGTGAATATAGGTCCATCCATCCGTCCATCTGTCCGTCCATCCGTCCGTCCAAGTGTGTGTGTGTGTGTGTGTGTGTGTGTGTGTGTGTGCGTGTGTGTGTTTACCCTAGAAGTTGACACTGCGTAATGCCTTCACCATTCTCTATTGTACTGAGTTAGGACCTCTCCCTCCACCTGAAGGTTGCCCATTTGTTAATCTAGATACCCTGTTTGTCCAGGGATCCCTTGTCTCCTCTTCCTGAGTTCTAGGATTACAGAGGGTCAGCCATTCTTGCCAAGCTTTTGATTTGGATGCTGGGGATTATGTCTCCAGTCCTGACACTTGCATGGCAAGCTCTTTATCCAGGAAGCCATCTCTCCAGTTCCAGAAAGTTATTCTTTTTCTTTTTCTTTTTCTCTTTCATCTGAACGATTTCATTCTATATTGTCTCTCATCCCCAAGTGACAAAAATATACTTTAAAAGTGGTTTTTGGGTTTTTTTGGTTTTTAACCTTTGACTGTGGTTCTCAATTTACCAAGAATATGGAAGTACAAGATCTCTAAATCTGGACTTTTTGTCAATATCTTACACCATTGATGAAGATTCCAAAAGGGCAGTGTTAGAATTAAAACCTATAGAGCATGATACAGACAAACACAATGGACACAACTCAGTGGACACTAAGATATCTGGAGCCACACAATTCCCTCTAGAGGTTTCTGGGTCAGCATCGTCAATGACAGGGGCTGGAAGCAGCAGTTTCCAGGGTAACCTTTCAGTTCAGGCCACTCAGTGGCAAAGGAGGTATTCATCAGTGAGCATTCCACAGAGCCCTGTTTACATTCTGCTGGAACATTCATTGGGCTATTACCAAGAACGCTAATGCTCTCAATTACACCTAAATTAAGATAAAGCAGTAACCTAGTTACTGTAAAAGTGGTTTTATTTATAGACAGCAATTTAATCTTTAATATGCAACCACCATCTGTAAAACTACTTACCCCATCTATCCCATTTATGTCTTTATTATCCTCTTGTAAAAACACATGGAGCATTCTTGGTTATAGATGCGAAATGAGTTCTTTCTCTAACACTTTTTAAAGCTTAGAAATGTTGATGTAATTACACTGGATAGATACATTTTCCTGCTGAATATCCTTCATCCATTATATCCTGTAATGAAATTAACCACAATCTCTCCGGAAAGGAAGGGAAAAGCTATTTATGATCACTGAAAAGACGAACAAGATCTTTTCTGTTTCCTCCACCATAGAAGTATTTGTTTGGGTAGAAGAAAGATATGGGGGGTGGGGTGAGTAGCGATCAGGAAGGCACAGAGAGTCTCCTGTGTTCTGAACTGTCAACTTTTTCAAGCAAATCATTTCTCCAAAGCAAGCAAGCTTTTAAGCACACCCAGTCAGCTCAGGGCCTTCAGCAAGCATTTCAGCAAGTCTAGCTTTGAGACTGCAAGCTGCCTTTGGCATCAAGACACATTTAGATGTCTGTTTTTAAAAAATATATTCTCTTATATATTACATCAAGACCACAGTTTCTCCACCCTCCTCCCCTCCCAGCCCCCTCCCCGTATCCCTCTCTTTCACCCATCCCTCCTCCTCTTTCCCTTCAGAAAAGGGCAGGACTCCCAGGAATATCAACCAAACATGGCATAGCAAGTTGCAATAAGACTATGCACCTCTCCTCATATTAAAACTGGATGAGGCTACCCTGTAGGAGGAAAGAGTACCAATAACAGGCAAAAGTGTCAGAAACAGAGCCTGCTCCATTTTGGAGGGAGTCCCACAAAACCCTGAGCTACACAACTTTAATATATATTCAGAGGGCCTAGGTTAGAGCCATGCAGGCTCTTTGATTGCCAGTTCAATCTTAGTGAGCCCCTATGAGTCCAGGCTTGTTGATTCCCTGGGTTTTCTTGTGGTGTTCTTGAACCTTCTGGCTCCTACAATCCTTCCTCTCCTTCTTCTACAGGATTTGCTGAGTTCCATCTAATGTTTGGCTGTGGGTCTCTACATCTGTTTCCATCATTTCCTGGATGGAGTCTCTTTGATGGTGATTTTACAGGGTTCCTATTGAGCTATATCTGCCCAATGTTTGACTGTGAGACTCTGCATCTGAGCTTAAATCACATGTCAAATCTCACCCATTAATAGTGAGAGACTTAAATATCCCACTCTCATCAATGGACAGGACATCTAGACAAAATAAACATAGGAATAATGGAGCTAAGAGATGTGATGACTCAAATGGGCCTAACAGATATCTATAGACTATTTCGCCCAAATACCAAAGAATATATCTTCTCAGTACCTCATCGAGTATTTTCAAAAATTGAGTACATACTCTGTCACAAAGCAAGTCTCAACAGATACAGTAAAATTGAAATAACCCTTCCCCTACCCCTACCCTCAACCCCTGTATCCTATCAGCAACAAAAAAATCTGGATGTCAGCAACAACAGAAGCCAAAGAAAGCCTGCATACTCAGGGGAATGAACTACTCCCTACTGAACAACTATGGAATCAAGGCAGAAATAAAGAAAGAAATCAAAGGCTTCCTAGAAAATGAATGCAGAACATATCCAGACTTATGGCACACAATGAAAGCGATGCTAAGAGTAAAGTTTATAGCACTATTCATAAAGAAGTTGGAGAGATCTCATGCTAACAGCTTAACCACATACCTAGAAGATCTAGAATACCAAAAAGAATCCTCTCTGGTTTGTAACCTTACCACTCTATCTCTTAAGTTGCCTTGGGCCATGGTGTTTTATCCAATGATTCACTGGTGAAAACCACATATGGTCATCTGTGAGTTCATCGTGGTAAAACAAGTTTCATCAGTAATTTAGCTGTGTAATCTACCAAGGGTCTATGAAATTATTACTACAATCTATAAAGGTAGTCTCAAGTTTTAGCATTTTTTTTTTATCATAAAGAAATCTCTAAGAAGGTGAGGAAAGTTACACATATAGAAGTTTACATCCTTCTTAAGATAGGTCCATTCCCTCTCATGGTACATCACAGCTATTTCTTTCAAAGCCACTCTGTAAAACTTAAGATCATTTTATCTTCTTCTTTACTATCTCCTCCACCATAATGCATGCTCTATAATGATGGTGTGGTGGTTTGAATGAAAAATGTCCCTCATAGGCTCATGTCTTTAAATACTTGGTTCCAGGTTCATGGAGATCCTTGGGGAGCTCATGAGCTCTTTCAGAGGCAGGGTCTCGCTGTAAGAGGTACATTGCTGAGGACAAGTTTTGAAAGTTTCTAGCCTCAGCTCACTTCCTGTTAGTGGTCTGCTTCCTACATGTGGAGGCAGATGGGATCACTCAGCTTCCTGCTCTGTCCACCTGCTCCCATGCCTCTTGCACAATTATGATAGACTCTTATGGAACTGTAATCCCAGATAAAGACTTTCTTCTTTAAATTGCCTGTAGTCATGGTATTTCATCACAGCTGCAAAAGGTCACTAATACTGACAGGGGCATGTTCTCTTAGTCCGTGTCTTTATCCTCCAGTACTTTGCATGACATTCAATTTAAGGCTGAGTGCTGAAAAATATCTCAGTAACTTAGTGAATAAGGCCTGAAGCATTTCTAAAGAGAACACAAAGAGCTTTTACATATATAAGCATCTAAAAGGGAAACTCTCATGCAGTAGCATGAATGATAGTTATAAGGATGACTTGTACACTCTGGGAATGGTCACAGTATAGTGGAAAGAGAAGGGAGTTAGGCAGAAAACTGCCAATGCACCACAGATGGACACATACTCTTGTTTCTTTGAATTGTATCACCTGGCTTGCTCACTTTGTCCTCCAGAAAGTGAAGTGATTATAAACGCACTAGAATACTTATTTCACTGTGATATTTTCATTGCATGGTTGAAAAAGTGACTCCTAGAGATGGGGGAAATGTGAAAGGTCCAGGGATGGAGAATGGTGGACCTGGGTGCCAATGAGTATAAAGAGTCCTTCAAAGCTACCTCTCACAGAATCCTAAGGTTAAGGCTACTTTTGGAGAACTGTTAACTCCAACACCCATACACCAAACTGATCGGAATGCATTTTATCACCCAAGAGAACTCAGAGAAGCAACATACAATTTCCTTGCCCAGAAAACAACCCTATTTCCCCATGATGAGACAACTCTCTTTTTAATCTCTTGGGATAGTACACACATGTAAACACTCCTTTCATCCAAATGGACTATGTCTACCCCTGGTACTAGGAACCACTTGCCCACTTGTGGCACTCAAGGAGTACCTGAAGTTAACTCCCAAAGTCTGACAGCATGATTCTGTTAAGTTGAAGAGAACTAAAGTTAAGCAATGGCCTTGGCTGGATAAGTAGAATTACTCTGAACTTTTCCAGGTGACTATAAGACACACAGAACTGCATGTTAATGGTGAATTTTGATTGAATAAAATACAGATTTATCTTGGCAATCATCTTTCAATTAGTCACACTAAAAGAGGACCACTTAAATAATGCGGAACTACTCAATGTGGAGATGATTATATTTCTAATTCTTTACTATATGTACTGATTAGTAAAGAATAAGGAGGTGATTATTAATAACATTGATAATGATGATAACATTTTCAAGCCTGAACTATGCATCAAGTGCCTTATAAATGTATTAATGAGATGTCCTCATGAGGGAGATAATCATTGCTTTTACTGAAAAAGAAACTATAACAGTCTTAGTTAACTCACTCCAGGAAGCTGCCACTCAGAGGACACGGTAGATTTAAACAGAGGTCTATTTGCTTTAAAAGCCATACCTGTGACCAGTGTGGTACACCTGATAGGATGTGCTTTCTATATCCTCAGAGTGAGGAGCTCAAATGACTCAGCTTTGAAGAACTTGTTCAAGTCCATGCTCAACTAAATATGTCTTGACCAAATCTATCACAGGGTCTAAAGCCATTGCACTGACTCTTAAAGCCTGTTATTAAGTTAACAATTTAACAAGCACATTAAAATGGATACAGCAACAAACAGATAAAACTAAAGGGAATAATCTCAATGAATTTTACTTCAGCCAAACTCAAACCAAGTATGCTTTAAAGGACTTCAGCTGCGGCTGGAGACGTAGCTCAGAGGTTAAGAGAACACTTGCTGCTTTCCCAGAAGACACAACTTCAGTGCCCAGCATCCACATGGTGGCTCATAACCATCTGTAACTCTTGTTCTTGGTGTTTTAACATTCTCTTCTGCCACTTTTAGGTACTGGGCTCAAACATAGTACACTGACAAATATAGGTAAGATATCCATCTGCAAATAAATAATTAAAGGGAATCATCAATGAATTGTAAAGGAGCTGGATAGAGGAGCAGGTGTTTATCATCTCAGTACTTGATGGCAGATTGTGAGTTGGAGTCTAGCATGAGCTGTATATCAGGACCCTGGTTTAAACAAACAGAAAAGCAACTTACAGAATGAGGGCAAATATTTGCAATCTCTATATCTCATATGGATCTAGTTTCCAGAATATATAAAGAGGTCTTGAAACTTAAAAAGTATTTTAAAAGGCATTTAACCAAAGGTAATATACCCAAACAGGAAATGGTACTCATCATTGAAATGATACTAATCATTGCAGAAAAGCAAGTCAAAGCAAAATAATGTATCATTTCATAGCCACTGGGGAAAACAATTGAGATAACAATGGTAAATTATGAGTGCTGCCAGTGAGAGTGTGAAACACCTGGAAACTTTTTGTGTCTCTGAATGAATGCAAACCAGTACTACCCAATGAGAAGCAGGTTAGTAGGTCCTCACGAAGTTAAATAAAGGGACTCAATGCCTCAAAATAAAAGAACTGAATATATTTGTCAGCATGCAAATCCACACACCAACTTTCACATCAGTATTACACACAGTTGTCTGGAAATGAGATCTCAAATGGACATTATTGACAAACAGATACACTTCAGGTTCAGTCATGCAAAGGAAAACTAGTGAACCATAAGGGTGAATTTGGTAGAGGTGAGTGAACCATTATGGCAAGTTAATGAGGCCAGGTTCAACAAAGAAGCAATAGACTACAGTCTTCCAACTACCTAAGACATTTGGAATATGTAAATCCATGGGGCTTGGGTGCACATAGCCATTGCCAGTGGCTGAAGGGGAGCAGAAACGGAAAGTCAGCCTGCTGAACATGAAGTTTTCTTTAGAGGTAAGAGAAATGCATTGGAACTAGAGTTGGCAGTTAGACAACATCCTGAACATACTAAAAAGCATTAAATGATTTACTTTAAAATGTTTATTTTATACACAATGTAAAATTTAACCTCAATTAAAAACAAGGGCACTGAAATCCTATTGAGTGGATATCCTGTGAGTTCTGACTTCAGTCTTCCCCCCAGGGCCATCTGATGTTAGCAGGCCAAGAAATTAAGTAAGATATAAACATCAAGTGGACCAAGTCAAGCACTACAGCATGCACCATGCATTCTTACCTCTGTCAACACTAGAGCTGGTGGTTGTATTTAGCAGAATATGGCAAAGTATCTTTAAAAACTAGGGGCATATAAAGACTCACTCTTTCCTTCTCATTTCTATGTGCTGAGCACTATTCATGTCTGGTTAAAATGCTTCATTCCATTTGTGCATAAAGCCTAGATGCACAGTCCAGAAACATATGTGGGGTATATCTGCCATAGTAACATTTTAGAGAGGGCAATTTTTGTGCTTGTCAATTTGACAGAATCTACAGTAACCTGGAGATGGGGCATCTGGACATGCTTGTTGGGGCTTAACTTGATTATGTTCATTGAAATGGGAAAAACTGCCACATTGTGGGTGGCACCAGTCCATGGATGGGATCCTGGACTGCATAAATAGAGAAAGGGACCTAAGCCACAAACAACATTCAGTGGCTCCCTGCTCCAGGCGCTGGATACATTGTGATCATTTGCTTCAACTTCCTTCTATCTTGACTTCCTCCCTTTGACAGACTGTATCTTGAACTGAGAGCTAAAATAAGACCCTTTCCCCTTAAGTGGCTTTAGTTAGGGTGTTTTGTTACAGGAACAAGGAAACAAACTAAGACAAGAGTGATTTTGATTAAATGCCACTCTCACAGAACCTGATGAGGATGATAATTGTGTTAATGATGATGGGATGATAATAAAATGAGATGGGGGGATACTATCTCAGGGCTGAATGTGCAGCTTACACCTACTGAGCTTGTTAAGCATATATGAGGCTATGAGTAACATCCTTACCAAACAAATATCATCATCATTATTGTTTTTATTGTCACTGTGGTCATGGAGGCTGGGAAGTAGTTAAGATCACTTGCTGCCAGGTTTGGTTTCAGACACCCACAGGTTTGCTAACGACTGTTCATAACTCCACAGGGGATCTGCTGCTTTTTTCTGGTTTCCACAAGCACTGCATGCATGTGGTTCACAAACATACATGGAGACAAAACATTCATTCATAAAAATCTCATTTTTGAAAAAAAAAAGACTGAGAAGCACTATCTTAGTAAGTATATTTAAAAAGGTAAAGTAACAAACCTTGAGTTCTATTAAGGAATGAGTAAGTTTGCATACAAAGGCTATTTTAGGTACATGGCATTTGTTCACCATCCAGGTCATCATCAGGAGTGTCACACAGTGATGCAGAGAACAGGCTCCCCAGTAGGAACTGGGCTTGCTTGCGGCTTGATAGTGAGCAACTGACAGCCTTAGTTTCCTCAAGTGGAGCCATACTGCAGTGTGCTGGAGAGAGCATGCCTCTGACTGCCTTAAATAGGACTGTCACTCAAAGGTGCTTGGCACAGTCTCAGGAGAGTGTGACCCCTCTGTAATGACCAGATGCCATTCCTTACACTTCACAGCCTAAGTTAAAAAGCCCCAGGGTTCCGAGAGTGAGGTGTATGCAGACAGAGGCATGGACTTAAGTATATGCTTTCAGTTGCATCATATCCTTCAAATGTCTTGCCTCTAATATCCCCACAATTGCTCAAGTGGGTGAAAGCGCAATCGTTCCCTTAGCGTCATTCAGAGAGCAAAAGACTTCCTTCTGAGAAAGCTTAAGCAGCGTCTGCCACCCAAAGTGCATTCAATCCATGCTAAGTTGTCATCAGGGTTGTTATTGCCACTTCTGCAGCTACTATTCTTATTAGCCTATGTAGGCATCATTGTCATAATTAAACCAGGTGGTAGAGAGCCCACAAAAGACAGATTAAACATCTAGCAAATGGCCCACCATTAGGTTGGGTAGGAAAGGGAAGGAGAGAAGTGAATGGAAGGTAGACATTATCTAAAGGCTAAATGTCTCCGCTGGTTCTATGTGCTGCATAATTTTATAAATGAGAGAGGACACAGCATGAGCTGGCACAGCAGAAGACTTCCTGGGAGAGGTGGGAGCTGGGATATTGTCTCATTGTCTTGCATTAGGAAAATAAAGCCCTCTTTCGCTATGTACTTCTTACTGCTGTGCACGGAAACAGCCTTGTCAAAGGATTCCTTCTGTTATTACTGGACGTCCCACAGGCTACCTGCCCAGCTGAAAATGGGCTACCTACAAGCACACAAGGAAAAGGGCTAGAGTCTACCTCACAGCTTAGTAAGTCCTGGAGCTACTGTGGCTGCCAGAAAATGCCAAGTCTCGGAGCAGGAGCATATGGTGAAATGGCTACAGAGGCAGTGGGGATTTTTTTTATTGTACAAGCCTCCTTTGAGAGACCAAGTCACAGCTTGCCTGACTAGTACACTAACGCCTTTATAATTTTTCAAACATGCTTCATTTCCCACTGTCTCCAGATCTTACAAATATGTTCTCCTAATTCCAAAACCATAGGGATCCCTGCGGTTCCCAAGTCATTGTGGGACTGGTTCAGGACTGCAGATTGAGCCTGCCCAATGCATTGTCTAAACAGTACACTTAGGAACCACACTTGGATCTCCTCTTGGCCATCCAAGCTCTCAAAGTTCCTACGACAAATGTAGATAATGTACAATGAAGGAGAGTACTCAAATAACCCACCCCTCCCATATAAATGTATATATACATGTGCATGGGCATAATCTTCCTTCTCTAAAAGAATGATGTAAACTATCTCTGCTTTATTTTATTTTCCCCAAACTACCACCTTTGTCGTTAGCCTAGACTACAACAACTAGCATTCACATTGTGATTCCCTATGTTGGTTGGTAAATATCAGTTAGCGCCTGTTTCCAAGGCACTATTTTCTTGAAAACAATGTAAAGTTTAGGTGCTGAGGCACTGTTGCCACTGTTTAACTACCACACTGGATCTGCTACTGTGTGCTCGCAAATCTGCCAAATGCACATAAGAACCTTAAATTTCCATCTTAGCCCTCTGTGCCATTCTTACATTTAAAAATAACCAAATAGCTCCAAGCAGGACCTCAAAATAGAGGACCACGAAAAATGCCTTGCTGTAGTCAAAACTTTAGAAGAGTTAGATGTTAGTACAATGTCTTAATTTCCCTTTAATTTAAGCCACCAGAATATTTCCTTTGAAATTCAATGAATGCACTCCTTTGAGGGATGCTGTGGGAAGATGAGAGAACCCAACCAAAGTAATGAGGAAGTTGCACCCCAGAGCATACTGTGTGCGTCCTTGATTACATAAGAGTTGACTTACATATAAACCCTAGAATTAGAATATTTTTAATTTATTTTTATGTATGTGTGATGTATATTATATGTATACATCTCTCTCTGTCTCTGTCCCTGTCTCTGTCTCTGTCTGTGTATGTGTGTGTGTGTGTGTGGGGTAAAGGCCAGAGGTTACATGGGATGTATTTATTAATCACTTCTCATGTTATGTATTCAGGCAGGCTCTCTTACTTGAACTCAGAGCTCAATAATTCAGCTAAGTTAGCTAGCCCACTTGCCCTGGGATCATTTGACACATTCTCCTGCCAGCATGATATTCCACTAATATCCCGCATGCTGGTCCTCTACTGTGACACCAGTTCAGCATCTATATGGATGCTGTGGATTTGAACACCAGTCCTCATACTTGCACAAGAGGTACTTTTGCCTATTGGGTCATCTCCCGAAATCTAATGCTAGTAGAAGAAATGCTCATACATCTACCTTCCTCTTCTAGGAAACCTATTAAGGTGAATTCCCTTTGTCTTTAAGAGTTCCTTCTTAGGAAAACTTCAGCTTGTACTTTCCTTACATGCTTAGAGGGTTTAGTAGATTGGAAGAGGACCAGCATGCGGGATATTAGTGGAATATCATGCTGGCAGGAGAATGTGTTAGCAGTGAATTTTTTTTTTTTTTTTGTGTCATACTGCCCACAGCACATGAGAATGGAATGAGACATTTCATTAAAAGACATGCTCTAATAACCTAGTTTCTACTTCCTGAGGTTTCTAGGACCTCCCAAGACTCCACTGCCAGCTAGGGACAAAGTGCTGGAAACCTGAGCTTATGGGAGACATTTTCTATTCAAATAATAACACTGAATATTAGATTTGGCTACATTGCTTTGCTCTGAAGGGGGACATGGGGAAGAGTTGATAATAGTCACACTTGAATTAAAACATGTAATATATGTGGAGTCATTTAGAATAATTCAATATATATTTTATGAAGAACAAGTAAAAAGTGTTTGAAGGTTTTCTACACAACAAAATAATCAATAATCGCCCTTAATTGATCATTACACACTATTATATTCATGAGTGAATAGACAAATAGGTCAATTCATAGAGTATTGAACTATCATACAGTACTGTAGAAACATGTTACTAATGTGCATCAATTAAAAGTAAATTAATATTCTGAAAAGCTGGAAAGTTCAGACATTCCCTTAAGGGTTACGATAGCAACACAACCACTGTGGAGGGAGCCTGGTACAAAGGTGATAAGATGGCACTGAGTCTGACCCTGCTCATTAATATTCGCAGTATCCACAGACCTGCCTTGTCTCTTTCCATTCATTGGTAGACTGGGTATGGGTGTGGGTGGAGACTCTTCAAAGACCCTTTAAACTTCCTAAATGTCATTGCTTTCCAACATCTGCAGCATCTGTGATAAGAAATGGGATCCTACACTAGGAAAGCAAGGACTTCCAATTCCTGTGCAATGTCCTATCTCCATGATTTGATGACTGATCTTTACATGACATGGCAAAGACATATTGAGTAGTTACCATGAGCCTGCCCATCCTTTCCTTACCTGAAAAAAAACAAACCAATAACCAATAGTGTTTTGAAACCTTATGGCATGGGTATATACATTTCTTTGCACCCTTGTGCCCTCTGATGAAATATGGGGCATAAAGAAGCAGTAGAGATATTTGTCTTGACATTGTTGTTCATTGATAGAAGCTCACTTCTTAGTCTGGCTCTGAACTCGCTATGCAGACATGCTGACCTAGAACTTAGAAAGGTGCACCTGCTACTGCCCCATGAGTACTAGGATTAAAGGTGTGTGCTACCATGCCCAGTCTGAAATCCAGACTTTTAATTAGGGATTCATGTGATTTTAATATGCAGTGATTAGACTACTCAAGAAAATGGTCTAGGAAGAGAGATAGGTAATAAAAGAAGCTTATTTTATTCATTTTCTTCCAGATAGATACCTCACAATACTGTCCAGGTTGGCCCCAAACCACTAGCACAGTCAATCCTCTTGCTTCAGCTTCCCATGTATCCAAGACCCAAGGGTGCCACTGTTGTACCTGGTGCCATGATAAATAGAGACTTAGTACTACCCTAATGCAGTCCTAGCCTTGACTAGGGGCAGGGAAAGCTGCCTAGCATGAAGGATATCCAAAGTGAGCTTTCACAGATGAGCAGAATTTCATTAACTCAGAATGAGGAAAAGAGACATTTTGGACAAGATATAGCACTGAGCAATTACTGGCATCTACAAGTATTTGCCCTTTCTAGCTGAGAGGGATGGATTCACAAGCCTGCCAGACAATGATTCTTCTCCAATCTCTCTTCAGAAGTATTTGTGGAATTCATGAATGAATAGACAATCAGGTCAATTTAAAAAGTGGCTAGTAACCCGTGAGGGTCAGCAAGTTCAGATTCTGGGGACCTGTGCCAGGCATGGGCCCCAGAGATTGCAAAGAATGCTCATTTCCCATACCATGAGTAAATGGATAGTCAAGAGTAGACAAGAAAATAATTTCAGTCATTTATGTATGGCAAGAGCTAATAAATACCTGGTAGCCCTGGTACTCTTGAGGGTATGATCCCTTAACAACCACTTGACAAATTTTATCATCCATCATGTAGATTTTCATTTTCCTCACAACAAGCACAGATGGATTCTAAGATTTAGAGATAAGTGTCTCTAATAAATGTCTTAGGATGTCCAGAGTTTGGTAACAAGAGAGCAAAATGTTATGGCGATAACTAATTCAAGGGTTACTATACAGACATTTGTGTCTAAGACACAAATTAACTGGCACTAAGTGATGTGATCATGGGCAGCTGATAAAGCCACTCTATGCCATTTTTTTTTCTTATCAATAAATTTGCAGGAGTTGGAGGGATGCTTGCTGGTTAACCGTCATGTCCTGCTCTTGCAGGCAACTTTATTTGGTTCCTAACATCCACATCTGGTGGCTCACAATTGTCTATAACTCAAGTTCCAGGGAATCCAGAGCATGTGACCTCTGTGGAATCTTATGCTCACTTGCAATATTCATATACACATAGACATAAAAAATATATATTTTAATATATATGTATATATCTTAATATATATATACATACATATATATTAAAATAAAAAGAATGGCATGAATTGCATAATCTCCCAAACTGTTTCTATTTCACGAACCTATGAATTAGTCAAGGAATATTCCCAGAGTAATTAATTAATTAATCAATTATTCCTCTGGGGAATCAAACAAGATAAGCATCTGCTTTGATTTTCTATTCTTCCATAGATGATCTGTCCTTTACAATAAGCAGATCGGAAGAAAAATGTGCATGTGGCATGCTTAAGTGTAATGATTCTGCTTTCTACGAGATCCTGTAAGTGGAAGACTGGTTTCCTTAGGTCGGGATAACTTGCTTGGCAGCTATAATTCCCTCTCCTCAGTAGCTGAGCCAATTTTCTCCTCCAGCTCTCTGATACACCTTTAATGAATCCATGTTCCTTTGATTAAATTAACATTTTGTTTAGCTAATTAGCCTGCAAAACCTATGCCAAACTGATCTGGTAGCATCTTCATTACTGCTCATTGGTGCATGTTTGAGACCAATCACTGTCAGCTCAATCGCCTAAAGATTAGGAAAACATTAAGTTTGGCTAATTTGGCTTTCCGTGGCCATCATCCCATTCCCAGGGATGGGCCAATCACCACCCCAAATCGAACCCGTTTGACAGTGACAGATGTTTTAATCACACACTGTCATTCATTAGCGTCCATCAGCATGGCCCACCAGGTTTGCAGCAAATACCTTGATTGGAGACCTAAACTAATTAAATGCTATCTCTGTAATTACCTGATATGGTTACCCTTTCCTAAGTGGGCCAATATGACAAGGACTGAAAAATAAAGCCTTGAGCTGGGGTGGAGAGGAAGGGATTCCTCCCCAATGAACTGTTTTTTCCAGCTGTCCAGGGTCACAGGGTGTGTCTGTGAGGAGCCAAATCTCTGCTCTCAACTCTGAAACACTCAGAGAGTTTCACCTTTACGTGTCTCTCACAGGCAGGATGCGACGCTTTAGTCAGATTCCACCTACATATAACAGTGTGCAGATGCCATTGACTCTTTCTGGCTAATCCACAGTAGCAGGGTTCTTGTCTTCGCCAGTTAGAGACCATACCTTCCACTCTGCCATTTTAGGAAGCACTAACAGTTGTAGAGACAAGTGTGGCTTGTGGCCCATGGAAGATCTGGCAATTCCTGGAAACAGGAACTGTTTTCTGTTTATATATGTTAGGTAAGGGATACCAATTCCAGACAAAGGGATTTGATTACGGGACTCTCAAAATTGTGGCTTGGATACAGTTGAGTATTCTTCCCTAAGGTCTCAAAGGTGGTACCTGGTCTACAGTGAAGTGATGCTGACAGGTGATGGGACCTTTAAGGGACAAGCCTAGTTCAACATAACACAACCACTTCTCTTTCCTTTGATTTCCATCTTGCCTCAGGTTTGCTTGTTCTCATACTCTGGTCATTGTGGTTGCACCTGCAAGAGGGAATCCAGCCAAAGGGGTCCTTGCTGCAGCCCACAGCTGGTGCTGCTGCTACAGGACTTCTGAACCTCCTCCAGCTTTAAGTCAAACAAACCTCTTCTTGTTAAACACACAGCCTTGGGTGTTTTGTTATAGTCATGAGAAATAACTGTATTTAGTTTCTCTCCTATGTCATTTCACTTTCTGGGACCATAAGGTCAATGAAGCTAGAGTCTTCTTGTAACGATGGCGAGGGCTACATCTGTGGGAGGGGCTTGTATGAGGGGAAGGGTCTATAGAGAAAGGGGAATCCTATAGAGAAAAACCAGCTTAAGTTTACACTGTTAGCATTCTCATGAGATTTCATGTCATGAATGACCAGCTCCCAGAATCTTCATTTTCTAGTGATAGAAGACCTTTGTGCCAGAACACACAGGAGCTGAAGGAATAGCAACTGATGGGGGATTAGCTCCCCAGCCAATCATTGTCAGTGATTTTACACTTGCTGCCTTTTTGATTTCCATAACAGTGCTATGCAACTGTGAGTAGGGATTGATATACACATATACATATACAAGCATATACTTAAAGTGTTGGAGATTTAACCCAGTGTCCTGCATATGCTACACAAAGGCACTGTCACTGAGCCATACTGTCCCCCAAGCACCTTTGAAGCTCTGTGTAACCTAGTCTGGCTAAGTAACTTAGGCTGGTCTTGCTGGCCTTGGACACCTTTTGAATCTCATTTTGGACATTTAACTCCCATTCTTCTACTTCAGTCTTTTGAGTTGATGGGATTACAGGCTTATGTCACCAGGTCAAATTAAGTTTTATATATATGTATGTAAATATATATATGGATATATATATATGTATATCCATATATGTATATTGTGTATATACATATACCTATATATGTTTAAGGAAAACATATCTTGCTTTCAATTACAGGAGCAGTCACATACTATACTTATGTCAAATGGGTCTCCTAAGGTTTTTTTTTTCCCCAGAAACTGCTTCTAAAATTAGAAAATGACAGGTCAAGTTATTTTCAGCCAAGAAAGTTGAGATTATCAAATAGTGTACATCTAATTACTGGGGAGGAACTGCAGTTGAGATTCACTGCAGAGGAGATGTCAAGATGAAAGCAGTTTTGCAAAGCTCTCTTCTAGAAAGCCTGGCTACATCCCGGCTCTCTGTCTTTTGAGCTCTGAGATTGGAAGCACCTTACCTAACCTCTCAAAGCTTCACTTTTCTCTTTTTGGAACAAGCATATTATTATCTGCTCTTGTGTACACAAAAAAAGAAAATTAAAATACAATGTGAAGAAAACACTGAGCACGGGGGCCTTGGCTGATTGTTGTTCTCTGAGAGCCTTCCTTATAAGCCAGCCTCTGTGTGGAGCTCAGAAACTTCAGAGATTAGGAAGTACATGTTATTGTAAGAACTGCTGAGAATAGTCATTCTTCTACTGTCTGCACAAACAATGGGCTTTACTGATGAATGTCTATGTTCCCTCTGGAAGTCTCCAGGTTCAGCTCAGGCATACCCTGCCCAGATGACTGAGCCACTAAGAACAAGTTCTTCTCAGCGGGCAACAGTTTATAGGTACCATTACTCCTAATAGCTGGGGCTTTGTGTGACTTCCCTGGGAGAAGGCTGAATTCTTCCATTTCATTTCCTAAGTATCTTCTTTATTAAAGCTTCATAACAACAAATAAAGACTATCTGCTGCATACTGTGGGGGCTTTCTATTTCGTGGCTGAACCCTGAATCCAAGTGTGGTCTTTGAAACATAAAATACTCAGTGTAGTATCTAGCTAGTAAAGAGGCAAGTATGCAGCAAGTAGATCTCCTTGCTGTTATATAGCATTTTGGCATCCTGATGCAGTTGCTGAGCAGACTAACCAGGAACAGAGATTTGGATACCACAGGATCAGAGCTTTGGAATGCTTGTTTCTGAGAGCAAAGTAAGAACAGGAGTTGTCTAAATGCATTCTCACACACTTGTATTGTTAGGGCCAGTGAATGGGGATATTATCAGTGGCTATATCTAACTATGGAGAACTAGAGAATACAAAGGCATGATGATTCTAAGTGTGTTAGCCTGCAGAATCAGGCTCTGTGAAGAGCTAGAAAACATCACATATAGTGTGCTGTCAGAGTAGCAGATTAAGGGGAGGCACGAGGAAAACTACATATTTCAGAAGATAACACACAAAGGTACTCAATAATTCTATGCAATGCTTTTTTTTCCCTGCTCAGGGGAAGAAGGATAGAAATGGAGGAATGAAAGATAGTTATACTTAGTTTACTCTTAAGACTAAAGGTAGGACAAGAGATGGCTCAACAAGGAAGGGCACACACTTGAAGATCTGAGTTTGATCCCTGGGAACTACATGGTAGAAAGAGAGAACTAAGTCCTGTAAGCTGTCCTCTGCATCCACATTCTTACCATGACAATATGATCTCCCACAAAATAGATATAATAAACTACTTTTAAAGGTCTTAAAATAAGACAGTGGGGGCTGGTATTGTATCCCAGTTGGTAGAATATTCCATTAGTATGCACAAGGTCGTGGACTCAATGTCTAGCATTACATAAAATTATCTCTCTATCCTCTACTGGGGAGGTAGAGGTAGAAAAATCAGAAGTGCAAGGTTATCCGCAGCTACTGAGAGACTTGGAGACCATTTTGGAATTCATGAGACCACCGAAAGAGGGAGGAAAAGAGAGATAATGGGAGGGAAAGAGGGTGAAAGAGGGGACTAACAGAACAGAGTCTTTCTTGTATCAACAATATGTGATGAATGTAATTGTATGTTTAACTTCTCTTTCTGAGCTCCCTTCCAGACTGGTACTCTAATGTGCTGGTAACAAATGGCCTAATTTCAATTAACCATCTAATATAACAGGGTCCTACTTGTCACGTACCAGATTATTTAATCCTTCCTATGATTCCATGAAGTATGCACTGTTCATGTCTTTACCATGGCAATGAAAGCCAGTCATAGAACAGCCAAACAACTTGCCAAGGTGACAGACGATGGATTTCGAAAAGCAAGAGCTTGAGTGGAGTCTGGAGTAGAACTGGCATCTAAGAAAAGGCTTCGGCCCCTGCATGGTCTGGTGCTATAACCCCAGAGCCTGTTTTCCTCCTTTCTCTTTAGCATTCACACTGTATGTCAGGGTGTGACTCCACTGCCAAGACTACAACCTTCTGAAGGGAAATAAAATAAAAGATGTGGGGGGTATCTGCATATCTCCATGCAGGGATGTGAGGGACTTGAGCACTGCACATCTGCATGCGGGGATGAGAGGGACTTGAGCGCTGCACATCTGCATGCGGGGATGTGAGGGACTTGAGTGGACCCTCTGTCCATTTAGAGTCTCATGTGTGGTGATGAAAAGACTTTGGTGAAATGGTGCCTCCTGTACTTTTTCAAAGACTAAACTCCTCCATGGAGTTTAATGACCAGGTTTAAGCACTTGTTCATGTGTGAATACTGTAGAACCCCATGGAATTCATGATTTGCTGATTTTTTGGCCCCACCCTTCATTGAAGTTTCTTTAGATTCTCTCAGTAACTTACAAAAGGAAATACAAATTGTACTTGACATGGATGGTTCTGGGACACATGGCTACTTTTCTATGCTGGGAACATGGCAGTGTCTGAAGATATAGTTATGTGCATGATGGTATAGTATTGTCATTTTAGCACAGGCCAAAATGCTGATGGACTTCCTCACCACACCCAGAATCTTTACCACAACAGAATCAACCTCCATCCAAATGTCAATAGCATGTCTTGTGATAAAGGCACTCTGAGAAACATACTCCTGTGCTCCCAGACTGAGGGATGTGAGGACACATTTGGCTTCCTTAAGAAAGCTTATCAAGCATCTGATTGCATTACATTACTTTCAGAAACCTCTTATTTCAAGTATAGAATTCTCATAAAAGGTGCAGGTGAAGAATACAAAGAGGGTTACCTTGGTAGACACTTGTCTGAAAGCAGGCATTCCTTTGAAGCCAGAGAACCAAAGACAAAGGAAAAGGGGAGGGGGGAATCTCTTAGTAGGTCATCCTGCTGTGACAGTAGAAGATAGGTTAAAACTTAGATTGGAGGAGTCAACTGTGGCATTGTTTTGAACATAGTGTTTCTACCTTACACAACTTGATTTTTTTTTTTAACGTAGCCTCCTGTGCAGAGCAAATATTTCCCCCAAGAGAGCAGTTCTAAGCCCTCAGAAAGCAATTGAAATGGGAAAAAGAGGCTTGGTGATAAAATCAAGATATGAACTATCAACCCTGGCTACTGGGTGATAAGTTTAGCTCCCTGGCCTTCCTCAGAAACCACATTAGTAAAGTGCTGATGAAACAGTTTGAGCCGGTGGGTGGATGGTGTACATTTCCCAGAGTACTTGGGGACTCTGGGACCCTGCATAATACGAGACTGCACTTATCTCTGTAATTTCCGGAGGGCACACGCTGTCACTTCATGGTTATCCCTAGTGCTGGGCCTGTTAAAGACTGGATGATTGGGTGTTAGGACTTATCCTTATACCACAGCTTAATCAGAAATCTTTCCAACAGGCAAGGCGGCTAAGGGGAGGAGGCATTTGCCCAGACTTTGTAAGTAGCAGCTATGGGATTTTGAAACCGGGCCTCTTCAGCTTCCCACCAAGAGACTCAGCACTACTTATTAAGGGCTCTTGTTTGCTTAAGGACCACTTCATAATGTAGATTCTACAGCTACTGAGATGTGACCTGTCTGTCCTTGCTGTCCTCTGCTCTCTGCGTCTCAAGCTGTGCTCTTTGTGTGTCATCTCCACTTGAGAGGCTCTTGGGCCGCCCTGAGGAGGATGGTACAGTGAGAATAGAGTCCCAAGTGAGGCTGAATTCCTTCATTGCAGGGAAACTTCTGCGGAACTAAGCTTGCCAAAGTCATTCCCTGTTTGTGAAGAATTCAGTGGTGGCAGCAGAACAATAGAAGGGTAATCTAATCTGTTGAAGAACCCAGTGTCAAGAACAATACAGCAAAATGGGAAAATGTGTTAATATAATTACAATTTTCAGACTGCCTCTAAATAGACTGTATGCATATATGTTATGTGTGTGTTGTGTTGTATGTATGAATATCCTTTCTTTGTTTGGGGGGCCATTGATGTATTTGCCCATGAACTATGAGGTACCTGGGGCTAGCATCCTCAAGGCTTTTCACAGTGAAAGTACTTTTTTCTAATGTTTTTCAATTATTTTTACTAGCCAGGCCCACACCATTTTATAAAGTTTCCAGTTTCACTGTATATGACAGTTCCTGAAACCATGGTGATTTGGTTCTGGAAGTAAAGTCATGTATTTCTCTTGATTCTTGATTGTCATGCTCTAGGGGCCCCCAGTAATGAGCAGCCTCAGAGAGATGTTTAATGGCCATTTCGTGTACTTTAAATGACGACTCACAAGTTACCCCTAGCAATGATCAACTGTGGGTCAGAAAAGGAAACTTTTCAACTTCTTTTTCCAGTTCTGCCACATCCCTGCCTTGAAATTACCCAGGTTTGTAAGCAGGTTATGCTCAGATTCTTATGATGTTCAGCCACCTACTACTTCTCCTGCTAAATAAAAGCCTGCACCATCCTGAGCCACTTGTTCCTGTCTCTGTCTTTCCTTCTTGCTGACCTGGAGGATCCCTGAACACTTGGGCAATACTGGTCTATGTCCTGGGACAGTTGAGGATATACAAGAAATGGTATCTCAAACCATCAACTATTAATAACAACAACAATATTTTTAAACTTATCTATAGTATAATCTGTATCTATGGTCCCAAAGTCACATACTCTTAATCTATAGTCTTCTAGTTGTGATCTTCTATGTGTCTTGTGATAGGACTCTATTCGATACTAGACATATCAGTTGATCAGACAGGAGATCTTTAAACAGCATGAATGTAGGAAAAGAAGTATTTGAGAACCAGAAGTAACAAAAACAAGTGCTTGGTGAAAGTATGACAAGAAGTGTTAGATTCTTTCACTTATATCTCAAAGGGTAGTTGGTTGGCTCAGCAACTAAGATACAACAATTACATTCATCAGTGTTACTCCTTGTTAGAGGATGAGCTGCCTAAGAAGAATGACATAGATTGAGCTTTGATGGTTTCATTTGCACACCTCCAAGGACTTAATTAGTACCAGGTACACACTAGAAGGTCGATAAATATTAGATACTAATAAAGAAGACTCATAAAACTGACAAAAGGGCCCTGGTGAGATGCAGAGTCCAGCACCAACCTGAGAGTTGAAAGTTACCCAAAGACATAGAGCTTACAGATGTGGAATCAGGATGTAAATCCATGCTGTCTAAGAGTTGCTATTTTCCTTAGATGACTCAAAAGATCTGCAACCTAATGGCTATGATGCTTTACCAAAATTCATTTAGTAGAAAATCCCTGAACACATTGTACAATTGAGGCTAGGTTATTGCCCCCATAACAGTGTAAAGGGCTTTAGAGAAACTAGGTCATTTCCATTTTACACCCTTGTGCACACTTTCTATGTGCCTTTTCATAACAGTTTCCTGTAAAGAATCCCATTGAGACAATTTGGAGCTGAATATGAATATATATATATATATATATATATATATATATATATATATGAATGAATCTCCCAGCCTCTGCTGAAGTAAGCATTGATTTAAGAGAAATAAATAACTGGCTTAAAAGAAAGCCACTAGGACACTTAAATATTATAGGTGCTTTTTGATAGACATCAATTAAGCTGAAGGGAAAACCCTACTCTCAATCTTAAAACCCACAGATATCTGTTGACTACAACTTAATCATAACCACTTTAAAGTACAGAGCATGAACAGATAGCTATTTCAGAATCATAGCATTAGGAATGGTTTTGTCAACACCACTGTTACAATGTAATTCTTTTTTTTTTTTTTTTTTAATTCATCAACTATTTAATTTTTTTTTTTTTTTTTTAGGTATTTTCTTCATTCACATGTACACTTTCCCTCTCCCATTTAGCCCAGAAGTTTGGAATACAGGAAGAATGACCCACAAACCACAAGAAACTTTAGAAGAAGGAAGACTAAAAGGTGGGCATTTCATTCCTTCTTAAAAAGGGGAATCAAACACCCACAGAAGGAGTGGCAGAGATTAACTATGGAGCAGAGACTGAAGGAAGGACAAGCATATAGCTATCTCCTAAGAGACTCTGACAATACCTGACTAATACAGATGTAGAGGCTCACAGCCATTCATTGAACTGAGTACACGGTCCCCAATGAAGGAGTTAGAGAAAGGTTCTATGGAGCTGAAGGGTTTGCAGCCCCTTAGGACGAACAACAATTACTAACTAGTACCCTCAGAGCTCCCAGGGACCCAACCACCAATCAAGGACTATACAGGGTGGGATTGAGTGTACTGGCAGCAGGTATGTGGTGGAGGATTGCAAATTCGATCATCGATAGGAGTGAGGGACCTCGGCCTTGTGAGGGTTTTGTGCCCCAATGTGGGGGAATGCCAGGGCCAATGGGTGGGAGAGGGTGGGGGGACAGGCATTGGGAGGGGGGAGGCAGAAGGGGTTTGTTCTTGTGTTTGTTTGTTTGTTTGTTTGTTTGTTTTGGAGGGGAAATTCTTGTGTGTGGCTGGGTCACTGACTGCTAAAAGATAATAACTATAGCTTGAAGTTAATTGTCATGCAATGATATCACAATGAATCCTTCTATGAAGCTGAGGCAGGAATATGGCAGGGATAAAATCCTCAACAGGGTTATCCTAGAGTGCTGAGAAGAAGTGAAAAAGTATTTTGGAAGAGTAGAGGTTGAAATTAGAATGTAGCTCCAGTTGGATTCGATTTTTGTGCAAATTACATAAAAATATCAGGTAAAGAAATTCATAGTAGTGTGAAATGCACACAAAATTAATAACAAGCTATTTAAACTATTATGGAGAATTCATCCAATATTCACTAAGCTCCTAATAGTGTACACTTAAAAAAATCCCCCAAGGACCAGGTTAACTGAGAAATTCTCTTCTGATTTGCAAGTTTCTTATGTGCTTCCCCCTTGGCACTGTTCTATTGTGTCTGTGACATGGTACTTTTTATCATGGGAAAGTTCACATAGCAGGCATTTGTTCTGATTTACCTCTCTGTTGCTGTGATAAAATACTACAGCCAAAAGTAACCTGGAGAAAGAAAGCCTTATTTTGCTTTCATTTCCACATCACAATCCATCACTGAGGGAAGTCAGGAGGCAGGACCCATACAGAAATACTGCTGATTGGCTTGCTCTTATATGTGTTCATGCTTAGAAAGTTTTCTTATATAGAATAGGACTGCTTGCCAAAGTATGGTGCTATCCACAATGTCTGGGCCCTCCAGCATCCATGATTAATCAAGATAATCCCTCATATGTATGCCTACTGACCAATCTATTTGAGGAAATTCCTCATTTGAGGTGTCTCTTCTCTGATGACACTAGTTGATAACATTCATTTAACATTTGGCTACACACAAACCATAAAGATGGCTTTTGACAGTGCTCTGGACTGACCGAAGTAAGATAGAGTGTTCAGAGAAGATGTGAGTGTTAAAAAGAGAAGAGAAAAACATGGTAAAATTAGAGACAAGATGTAAGTATGCACATCTGCAGTCTCACCATGGACCAAGGATGGGAATGCTAAAATAGAATTCACAAGAGCAGGAAGACAGTCCTCGAGTCATTGGTAGGGGAGGACATGCGTAGAGCCAAATATCTCAAAGCTAGGTTATGCTAGTTTCTGCTCTAGAGTTATATTGACCAAGGACAAAGAAGAAATTATCTGCTGTGTTACAGTGCAAGTGTATCCCTTGGGTGTAGTGTATAGTGGTATGCATGTGTACCAACTCAGCAGTTATCACCCTTAAAGACAGAATGCCAGTTCTGCCGTGTAACCATGAGAATGGACCTACATATTAGTCCCCAAACATATTTTTAAGGATACACCTATTTTAATTTTATGTGTATGAATAGTTTTATCTGTGTGGTGGAAACAATACCCACAGAGGGTATATGATCCTTTTGTACTAGAGTTGGAGATGATTACAAGCCACCATGTGAGACCTGGAAAACAAAACCAGGTCTTCTGCAAGAACAAGTGTGAACCAATCAGCCTTTTCTTCAGTTCCTAGGAAGGGTTTTTAAATGGTTCAGTGAAAGATCAGCCTCATGGACTAAGGTAACCTCTCTACAATTTGCAAACCACTTAGAAAGCAAAAACCTCTTACACAGGCAGCCTCCAGTTCCTACATCCCATCCTAAACCATGTTTCTTGAGGTCTAACTAGTTGCCAAGAGTCCACTTCTTTTTTTTTTTCCATGACAGGTTGCCAGTGACAAAAGGATAACTGTCACTTGTTTTTCCTATTCTATGAGTAGCCTCTAGGGCCACTCAGAGTGACAATGTTACTAGTTGGTAGAAACTATCAATCTGATCCTAAAACAAAGGTGCTACTGAAGTCAGCCATTAGATAAAGAATCCTATGCTTTCTCATGAACTGAACACTCTATGAATATCTGTTCTTCACTTCCACAGAAGACACATGACCTCAGATGGCAATATTTCTCTTGGTGGCCCTGCTCTTTCCTCTGGTTAAGATTTATGTATCTACTGTTCTTTAAGGAAAACATGGAGATTGCAACTCCTGTTTTAGTTCCATGTGTGGGAAAAGAAAGCCTATAGTGTCAAATACTCAGATGCTTACAGAATTTTTCAGTGGCTAGATCATGAAGGAACACATGTGCATGCATTTTGTGGGTGCTTGGGGCATCGTGCCCAACAGTACATAGATGCCCATCTTAACGATACATTTAGTTAAGCTGCCCTTCATTCTGTATCATCTATGTTGCTGTGTTTTTCTAAAGTCAATAATAACTTGTATATAGAAGAAGAAAAGTCAATGTGGAACTTCCTTCTGAAAGGGAGAACAAAAGGCACTGTCAAATGTAGCAGCAACAGACCAGAGCACCTTAGAAAATGCTTAAAGAAGGAACTTATAATTGAAATAAACCTACCCTGACACATATATCTTCAATTACAAATAACTTATGTGGGAGAGTGTAGCAGACACTCATTTGGGCTGTTTTGATTTTGGGATATCCTGTACATAACTTCTTTCTATTTGGGAATATGCCCTATTTCTACACAAAAGTTCTGAAGACTGGATTTCTTATTCCCTAGGGAAGGTTCAAAAGTCTAATCTTCCTTTTCCTCTTTCCAGTCTCTGCTAGGAGGGGCATAAATAAATACATGATCTATGAGACCTATCAGGCAGGCTTTTGGAAGTGTCTTTCTCTGCGTTCTAGCATCCTGTGAGGCCCCTCAGAGACACACCATTGATTTGAATTCATTCCAAGAACATCTGTAGATGCTATGCCTGCCAGCAGCTGTGTGACACCTTGTGAATGATGCTAATGGTTCCTCTGCTCTGTGGGTCCTGGAATTTTCTAATACCTGATCTAGGTCCCAAACTAAGTCTTTCCTTCCTATGTGATCTATTGAATCCACAATGTACTCAACTTATGATAGTAAAATCACAAGTATTCAGATAGGACTTATTTCATGACATTGGAGTTTATCTCCATAAAATGTTCACTCCAGTGCATGTGGCACTGAGTGGAGAAAGAGAAAAACTTACGTAGTATCCCAACAAAAGTGACTTTTAGAACAGCCTATGCCCAACCTTTTTATCTTTCTCAGCACTACTTTGTTAAGAATAGGAGTTGGGGTGGGGGAATGGGGCTAGAGAGATGGCTGAGTGGTTAAGGGCACTGACTGCTCTTCCAGAGGTCCTGAGTTCAATTCTCAGCAACATGGTAGCTCATAACCATTTGTAATGGGATTCAGTGCTATCTTCTGGTGTGTCTGAAGACAGCTACAGTGTGTGTGTGTGTGTGTGTGTGTGTGTGTGTGTGTGTGCACATGCGTGTGCATGTATGTGTGTGTACACACACATGCACACACATGCATACACATATATATGTAATAAATAAAAGGAAAAAGAAATTGTATGGTTGTTTTGTTTTTTTAAAGATCAGGAGTTAGAAGCTGGTTAGGCATTTTAATGCACAGAAACTGCCCCCACCCCCAAAAGTGAACAGCATTTTCTTGACTGAAAGCAGGAAACACCTTAAGCCCATTAGTAGCCTCCCCCATAGCATAGACCAACATGTTTTTGATTCTGTTCTGGCTAGAGGCCAAGGTTATTGTAAGGAGTGTAGCTATTCCTTCCCTCTTCTCCTCTAGAGGAATTCCTATTTTGTGGAATCCACACCTGAGAACCTGCCACCTGTCAAAGAACTTGACTCATCAACTGTACTCCCATTCAGGAAACATCAAGGTGTTGACATTCTGCGTGATCTCACTCCCAAGGGGACTCGCTCTTGCTATATAAGAGTTTTGCTTTCTTCCTCTCTCTTAAATTAAATATCTCTTTCTACAGGCCTGAGCTCTATGAGCTGATAGTCTCCTGCAGTCTGCAGAGCTTCTTAGGGTGGATAGAAGTTACCTGACTCTTTTGCTGAATCTTTTTATCCAGTGTATGCTTCTTTGTAGGGAAAGGCTAGAAATACCTGTCTGTTTATGAACTAATCATGAGAGAGGGTGAGTGTGAAAAGCATACTTCCTGGATGGATGACAGAGCTCTAGACCAGCACTAGCTCAGTTAGCATGTAGACACTGGCCAAATACACTGTGCCTTCCTTCCCACATGTTGAAGCTCTAAGCTCTATGTCACTGCACTAAGACAGGACCCTACAGGGCAGGATTGCTATTTAGAGTGGATCACTAATCCAAAGTGCCTGGTGCCCTGGTTTTGCTTTTATGATTCAGATGAGGATCTGGCTAAGGGCTGGGCTCAAGGCTGAAATCCTTGCCTGGACTTGAGATAGTAGTAGTGAGAGCTTCATCATCTGGGTGGAAGAGAAAAGAGAAGAAGGGTGGTCCCACTAAGAGAGAGCTTATTTTAACAACAATGGAAGAAACTAAACCTTTCTTATTGAATGGGCTGCCTTCTCCTGGACTCTAGAACATGGGCCCACATTTCTTCCACCTGCTGACATTTGTACCCTAAAACCTACTTCTATTGGATTTTGAGTATCAGCTAAACACAGATAACTCCTGCCTCTAACTTTATCCAAACTGGAGAAAAGCCTCTAATTTCAGCAGAAATAGTCTTTGTATTTTCAAAGAAATTTATAGATGGGAAATGTATATATTTAGTTTATCCTGGCCCAATCACTAGAAGGATTATGCCATTTTCCCATTTTCAAGCAGTCCATACTCTACTTTTTTTTTGTTATGACGAATTCACTAATAAACAACACAAAACATGCAAATGTTCCCATTTTAGCCATTTGGGGGAATGGCCTAGGAGGGGAATGGCCTAGGAGGGGAATACAGGGCTTCAGAATCTAAATGTATCTATTCATTCATCACCATTTTGCAAGGTTTTCATGATAATCCAAGTTCTGTGCTTTTATGCTGGGACAAATCATTAAATGCCTGCACCATCCAGGGATCTAAGTCCTATCACTGCTCCTTCTTGTCCAGGGGAAGGAGGCTCATAGGAGATTCACCTGATGGATGCTCGTAGCTTTAGGAAGGATATTAAGAGCCCATCCTGTAAACTGCTTCCCAAAATGTGGGGTAAAGTTATGCCACTGTCTGCAATCTCAGGCTGCATTTGTTTCAGCACAACCTTGCCAGCCAAGGCTGCGTGTCTCCTTTAAACTTTTAAACAATCTAAACGAGGTTTTAAAAAGTTACTTGCCTGAGTACAGTGTCTTGGGTATTGATTTTTTTCTATATTATTAGTAAAATTCAGGAAAACTTCTAAGCCTAATGCAATTTCAATTTTATACCGTGCTCTTAGGTTTTCTTTGCAAGAAAAAGAACCACTTTCCAGTGGCACAGAATGTATGAATGGGTAGGTGAGGACAATGTTACAAGCTGTCTTCAGAAGGAAAGCCTATCTCCGAAGATGCTTCCTTGACACTTCACACACTCCTAGTGCATGGATGCTAATCAAGTGTTTTCATTGGATAACTCCATCTCATTCTCCAAGGAAAATCCCCAGCCTCTCTACTTCTACTTTTGTTCTAAACACCCAGTGCTTATTTTCATTCTTATTTCAATGCCGCAGATGGTATCCTGAGCAGCAAGGTAAGGGTACACCACTCCTGGCATCAGTAAAGAGCTGTGAACACTTGAAAATGCAAAACACCATATAAAGGCACTGGACAAGTTACTGCAGGGGCACCTGACAGGGAAATTGAAATAAATGACTTATTTGAAGTTTACTTAATAGACTGTAATTTTTGATAGTTTGTTACTTTTTGTTTTGTTGATTGTGTTTTTGAGACAGATTAACTCCCTGCAGCCCTGACTATCTTAGAACTTGCTCTACAGACCAGGCTGGCCTCTAACACAGAGATCTACCTGCCTCTTCCCCCTGAGTGTTGGGATTAAAAGGTGTAACACCCTGCTGACAGGTTGTTACTTCTATACAACGGGGGTCAATTCCTCTCCTCCATTATCTTCTTTGATTCTTCTTTCTACATGCCTTGGCCCTTTTAAGTCTCAAACAGTTCCTACTCCCCTGTGTCTGTCTGTCTTTGCCTGTCTTTGTGTTTCTGTCTCTCTGTCTCTCTTGCTCGCCCTTGTGTATATGTGTACAGAAGCCTTTGCATAAGACTTGTGAGATATTTTCACGAGTATTTGTGAATGCCTTGGCCGCTGCCTGCATCCTTTGACCTGCCATACTGAAATGCCACACTCTCATGGGGCTGAAACAGGAGACGTCACCTTTCCCTCTCCGTTGCCGGTAAACTCAAGGTCAAAGTCTGGCAGGGTTCAGTTTCAGATAGAGCTGTCTTTTCCCTGTGCCATCAAGTGATGGAGAGAAGGAGCTTGAGGGGTTCTTTCTCTCCATACAGGGCCAAAGCAAGAGCCCTGCATCAGGGAGCCCGAGATGAACTGCTTGATCTTTCTGTGGTACTTAGGAGCACCCTGTGTGACAGGAGAACCTAAAGCAGTTTTAGGATGCAGGGCAGTCTGGGGGAGAGTTCTAACTACGGAAACTAAGGCCGTGGAGACATCATCACGTTTAAGACTTTACATTCCCTGAAGCTCTGCATTAAGACTCATCTTCCATAATGAAAATGGTAGCATACCTAAAGGCAGACGTTTGGTTAGTGTACTGGCTAGTTTTGTGTGTCAACTTGACACAGGCTGCAGTTAGCACAGAGAAGGGAGTTTCAGTTGGGGAAGTGCCTCCATGAGATCCAGCTGTGGGGCATTTTCTCAATTAGTGACCAAGGGGGTAGGGCCCCTTGTGGATGGTGCCATCTCTGGGCTGGAAGTCTTGAGTTCTATAAGAGAGCAGGCTGAGCAAGCCAGGAGAAGCAAGCCAGCAAGGAACATCTCTCCATGGCCTCTGCATCAGCTCTTGCTTCCTGACCTGCTTGAGTTCTAGACCTGACTTCCTCTGGTGATCAACAGCCATGTAGAAGTAAGCTGAATAAACCCTTTCCTCCCTAACTTGCTTCTTGGTCATGATGTTTGTGCAGGAATAAAAACCCTGACTAATACAGTTAGCTAGACAACCTCAGAGACTAAACCATGCCCACAATTGGTGTTATTTAACACTCTGCTCCTGTGTAAAGATAATCACTTGGGAGCTGGGGCTATCGCTCAATGGTACAGACAATCTGAAAGACCTGGGTTTTCGAGAATTCTCCTAAATTTTCTTTTTTAGTTTGATCTTGTGTTTGTGTGCTGCCTCCAAAGCATAAAATATCAGCAACTGCCCTAGAACAGAGTCCAGATAAAGGTAAGACTTATTTATTTATGGGTACAAAATCTGATTGTCCATTAAGCCTTTCCTGATTTTGCGGCTTATGACAAAATCATTGTTTGTTATGACATAGCAGATGCTACTGACTTCACTCCACTAGGCTGTCCTTCAAGCACCATGCGATTAAGCAATTTGGCACACACCTTTCAAATATTTAATTGCTAAGTGGCCAATTATTTCACACCATTTATTTATTTACGGCATTTATAGCAGGGTCTAAAAATGCCAACCTGTCAGCCTGTGGTCTGCTTCTCAGACAGTTCCTCCTCAAAGCATCCCTGGATAGCAATCATACTTACAGCTTACCTATTGTCCGTAGCTGTTCTCATGCCATGCCAGCAGAGATGAGACCGTATGGCCTGGAAGGCCCCAAACACTCACTGCCCGGCCCTTGACAGACATATGCCAGCCTCTTTCACAACCTTCATCAACTGTCAATGTTATATCAAGGTAGTTCTGCCTCTATCTTACTCTAATCAAAAGAACCACTTTAACTGAATTTTTACAAAAAAAATAGTGTAAGTTAACTTGAATCTGATCAATGGGGATTTCAAATTAGTTTTTCTAGGTTATACTTATAGATTCAATAAACAGAGATTAAGAGGCCTTTAAATATAGAGCTTACCAGGGGTGTCTGACAAACAGGAAGAAAGTACTGCATATTACTTGACATCTTTTAGAAAGGAATTCCCAAGAAACCACATATACTTTGAAGAAATGAATTGCAAAGCTCAAAATTCAGTCTCTTTTAAAGATTCCAAACCTTCCGTTAACCTCAGTTTGAATGAATTGGTTTTCTGGGTGCATAGCATCGTTGGGAAGAAAGCAACCTGTGGGGTTCCCTCACCAAAGCCCCAGGGTTAATTTAACAGTCGAGCGCTTTGCAAAGACACTTGTTTCTAGGAAAAAGGAATGCTTTCCTCAATGTTCCAGCCTCGGTCCAATGCGGAGCCTATGCTCTTAGAAACCCATTCTGGATGAGTGCTCAGGTCAGGAAAGACAGAGCTTGCTGTATATACTTAGAAGGCTTAGTGTTGACGGAGGTGAAAGCTACTGATTAAACTGGGCAGTGGGGATAAGAAGCTCAAGATTTCAGCTCTGAGACATGTCTTCTCATGCCTTCTCCATAGGCTACACCATTTACTTTCTAGATTTGAAATGTAAGATGATCTCATCACCTGAAGCAATATCTTAGGCTTAAGCTCTTCTAGACTCTGTGTCCTATTTAACATCTACAAAAGTGTCAAGGAGGTTCTTGGTTACCTTCTCATGGTAAGGGTCCCACTATCAATGTCATTCCTTTCTAAAGGGTCTTCCTTCAACCTCTGATTCCGACAGCCTGCTTTACTATTTATCTACATTTCAGGCCTTGCTATGTATGCTCTGATTGCAGCATTGATTTGCATCCATGTGGATCTCATCATCAGTGCATTTAACACACTGAGTTATAAACACAAGGATAAGAGTCAAACCTTCCTGTGTCGCTCTGCTACCCATCATGATGGGACCACCTGACACATAGAGATAATTAACAAATACTTGCCACTTTAAGAAAGTAATAGTGGGATGACTTATCTGCATGACCACTGAGTTGATGGACTACTCAAATCTGAACACTGGTATTGCTATAGCAAGAGATACTGTGGTCAAAGCCACTTAGATTTTCCCGATTCCTCTTTGCTCATTAGTAAAAAGGCAAACAAATAAAACCCAATTCATAGAATTCCTTAGGGTTCAAATTAATTTGGTCTAGAGGCATAAAATGATCTGCCCTTACTGACCATTTATATCATTATTTATTTGCCAATTTGTCACCATGGATAGAAAAAGACTCAGTTTGTTATTTGTATTCACAAGACAGAGAACTGCAACTTTTCAAGCACTTTTATATGCACAGGCTAATTTGGAAGTTTTGTCAGCTAAAGGCCATGCTAATTATTCTGAGCAGAAATAATGATACTGAAGGCCACCATGCTGGTGGCTCTCACCCAGATAGCAGGAAGCCAATAGAGGTACTACCTTATTCTCATTCAAAATAACTCTTCCTTATTTAGCTTGTGAGGGAGGGACTAAGGGAGGGAAAGAGGGAGGGAAGAGAGAGGGAGGGAGGAGGAAGGAAGGGAAGGAGAAAGAGATAGGTAAGGAGAGAGAAAGGGAGGGGAGGGAGGGGGAGAGGGAGGGAGGGAGAGACAGAGACAGAGAATGACAGAGACAGAGAGACAGAGACAGACAGACAGAGAGAGAGAGAGAGAGAGAGAGAGAGAGAGAGAGAAAGAGAGAGAGTTAGAGACTGAACCAAGATCCTTATAGATGCTAAGTGAATGCTCTATCATGAAAGTAAATGCAGAGGCCCCTAAGTCAGTTTAAACACATAATCATCAAATACAAAGGTAGGACAAACATTTTATCAAAGTCTACTATTGAATGCACAACTAAAAACTATTAGCTAGTGTCCAGAGTGCCTTATTAAGTTTTCTTCTTTAAGGAATATAAAAACTGCTTAACTCCTGGTAACTGAAGGTAAAGGGAGAGAGAGAATTTTCAGGGATTTCTGTCTGTCTATCAAGTGTGAAATAAAAAGCAGCCCTAACTCACATAGATATTTTATTACATTTCCTTCCTGTTTCAGAAACACAGCAAACTACTTCACTGTGTGATGGGATACAGGCAAGAAATTATTGGCAAAATTTTGGGGGTACTTATAAAATGTCTTTTACAGCATTTTTGGATGCATGGTTGGAGATATTTGAACACTTTCAGGAAGTGAATAATAAAAACATTGCATGGCATTTTAAGACAATATCCATGTTGGGAACTCTACATGTATCATCTCTAATCTTACAAGAATACTTATAAAGCAGGTATGCTGCCTCTACTCCATGGAATGGTCAACAAAGATTCCAAAAAGTTAACTGACATGCTAAAGGACTCAAACCGTATGCCAGTCTGAACCTGGATCTGAGCACAGGCATGTTTGCCTTCCAAACACCTTGTTCTTTCTCTTGTACAGAGCTGTTCTGGCCTGATTTCTGTGTGGTGGGGCATAATATCCCTCAACAAGGATTTGAAAACTTCAGTTTACTTTCAATTCCCTACCACTCCATCAAAGTCCTGTTTTTACTTACCTCAAACAGGAAACTTCAACTTTTATGGTTTACACGACAGGTTGAAAGGGAAGGAGACATGAGCTAACTTCTGCAAAGCATATGGAACCTCATTGAAAAGGCAGGTCTATGCTGTACAGTAGACAAGAAATAGATGGTGTACTTTCTCAATACATAAAGTGGAGAGCAAAGAAGACACCTGACATGAGTCCATGGTCTTCTCATTCACATGTACCTACACAAACACATGTAAAGGATTCACATGCATGTGTGTGCATGCACAAACACATGCACATACACACACAGATAACTTCTGTAGAGCATATGGAACCTCATTGAGAAGGCAAGTCTATGCTGTACAGTAGACAAGAAATATATGGTGTAACTTAATAATCAGATGGTCTATGAGTTGTGTATCTTCTAAGAATCAATTTAAAAGGGCACCAATAAGAAACTGAGTATATGCAGAGTGGGCACAAGAATGGTAGAGAAAAGAGAGGAAGGGAGAAACACCGAATTGTATTTGAAAATGCCATAAGGAAAATGAATACTCCTTATGTTAATTTAAAAGAAAGTTTAGTTTCTAAGAGGCTGAGAAGATGGCTTGGTGGGTAAAGCCCTTGTGCTACTGGCATAAGGGAGGAGTTCTCATTCCTAGCACTTACATGAATGCTGGGTAGGTGTGGTAGCCTTCTTATATTGACAGTCTTTCAGATGCTGAGACAAGAGACCCACAAAGCAAGCTGGTCAGCTAGACTAGACAAACCAGTGGGCTCTGAGCTCAACTGAAAGACCCTTTCTCAATACATAAAGTAGAGAGCAAAGAAGACACCCAACATCAGTCCATGGTCTTCTCATTCACATGTACCTACACAAACACATGTAGAGGATGCACATGTACATGTGTGCACGTACGCACACAGGCGCGCACACACACACACAGAGACACACACATACTACAAAAAAAAAAACCTGCTAAGAAATAACAGCAATGAAAGAGTTTATTAACTCTTATACTTGACCAATAAATATCTTGGTATTGTAGAGGAAACAGGACAGCAAAAGAAGTCACCCAAGGGTGAAATGTAAGCTGAATGAGGATGCTTTCTTTAAGTCATATCTATGAGAAAATCAGAGCTCCAGATGATTAGTATAAATTCAATGTAGAAAGAAGTCCTTCTACAAAACAGCTTGGTAAAGTACAGACCCAGAGGTCTGTACACATCAATCTGGTCCTTGGAGAACCAGAGGTAAAGCAATGGTGAGGAAAGAGGAAGATGGGGTACTGCCACAACATCACTTGCCCGCAAAAAGGACCCCTAGGAAGAAAGGTAGTAATGAGAGCTTTTAGAAAAGATTGAGGCTCAACTGTGAATGAACTTGGCCGCCCATCACAGTTTTTAGAAATGTCTTCTCCAAGTTAAAACTATGACATCAATTCTTCACTCAGTGTGAATTTTACACTAGACCCAATGATAGGAATTAATATTTTCAATTCCTATATTCATTCTACACAATAGCTATAACTATTTTCATTTTCCATAGAGGGCAAATGAACCTCGCAGACAGGTTCAGAAGCTTGGACAAAATTATCCAACTCCTTGAGGGCAGAATTCATACCAAGGTGTAAATATCCAGAACTGTATAATCTTGGGAGGATCTCTGGATGACACTTCCTAAGCCTGCACAACAATGCAATAGGAATACTGCCTTACCATTGTCCAGGGATTAGGAGAGGAGAAAGAGAAAGGTGGAAAAGAGCATAAGGATCGGATTAAAGTGGAACAATGCCACTTGTGCCAATAAAGGTAGTCTAATGAGAGTGTTCTAGTGGTGTGATAATAGCTAACATGCACCAAGTACTCAGTACACAAATATATAGGACTATCTGTTATTTTGTTTAATATTTTCAGTGACTCTTGGATGTAGGATGTAGGTAGTGAGGAAGAAGGAGGAGGAGGAAGAGGAAGAAGAAGAGGAGGAGGAAGAGATGATGGTGGTGGTGTCAATGATTATTCCTTAGGTAAGAAAACCTAAACTGGTTTATTCTGGGGCTTAGTAGGGATACAATACACTAAATATGCATAAAGCAAAGGAAATAGAGAATAAAGCAAATTGGAATTAGTGGGCTACCAGCAAAGACTCAGGAAGCCCTGCTACTATTGGGGAACCAACAAATGAAAGCAAGGGATAGCTTAGGGTTCGTGAAAGTCAGAAGCATGGGCATCTGAAAGCAACATGCTATCTTGCATGAAAGCTGGGACAAAGGCCTCATTTATAAAGAACAATGAGAAATATGCCCACTGTTAATTCAGAACAGATGGAGTCCACAGTATAAAATACTATAGAAACAATGAAGGGCACCTTCAACCAACAAGTGCTATAGGATTATAAGTCAGGTTTCTGATACCCCTCTGGAGAAAGATTTAGAAAGAGAGGAAGAAAATGGGCTTGTCATAGGCTAAGGCATGGGAGGAGCATCAAAGCCATGACCACAAGGCTGCTTATTACATGTAGTCAGACAAAGTAAAAAGAGTACATGTGGCTCACAGAGTCAAAGGCAAGTCTGATTCTTTGTAAAGGATAAAGGAGAATTGATTTTATTCCTAAGTTGTTGGTGGTGGCTTGGTGGCTTGGTGGCTTCCTCTCCTCCTCCTCCTCCTCCTCCTCCTCCTCCTCCTTTGTCCTTCTTCTTCATGCTATGATTTCTTCTCCCATAGCCAATAGACTCTAAGCCTCATTTCCTTCAAGGAGAAACTCTCCAGGCACAGATCCTTAACACAGCAGAAACATAGCAGCCATTATCTCTGTTTTGTAGACGTGAAACAGACTTAGAGAATCCCAGGAGCTTAACTAGATTCCCTCTTTTCGAGTAGTGAAGCTGGTCCTAAGTTCTACTTCAATAGGCTCAACTTCCTTCCTAGGTACAGGGGGATGTGGTGGCAAGAATGTAACCCAACTTCACTCCAGGGCAGCCAGGAAGCAGAAAGAGGAAGTGCCCAGAGGAGAAGTACAACACACACACACACACACACACACACCATTATCACCATCAATCTACTTCCTGCTACTGCCACATAGTGAAGCTTCTATCTCCTCTCAAATTAGCATCACCAGTGGGATATACTCAACCCATAATAGGAAAGGAGAGCCCAACTAAAGTATGCTTTAGGGATGTGAAAAAAAGTAAAGATAGGAGAAGCAGAGGAACAAGGCTGGCACAACAAAAGATATGACCAACAGATCAAGCCCAGTGTGGGCCACTGCCCAGTAAACTGAGGAGGGAGGTGGAATTCTTTGTTTTGCTCCAGTTGTGGGGTTTCTATATTCTAATCTATAGAATATAGAATGAAAACAGTATTTTGCACTTACTGTAAAATGCTTGTAAAATGCATGGAGACACTCATTCAGGGAAGTGGAAAGAGAAGAGTTAAGAAAGTGATGGCTATTTAACTTTATTAAGACGTGATGTGATTTTGGAATTTCAAATTGTATATTTGACAGTAATACTAGAATGGGCATGTAGGTATCACTTAGCACAGGTCTCCAATACAATACCATCCTTGAGAGATAGACATTTTATGTTTCACAACCCAATCTAAAATGTCATTCCATCACCTTCTGCTTCAAAGGACATGTCCTGTACTCCTCTGCTTCTGTTAGGAAACAGTATAAGATGGGATATTTGTAAACATGAGCTTCAAAAGTGCAGTCTTTAAAGCTCTGCCCTTGACACTCTAGTGTGGCACAAAGCCAACCTCATCTAATTATGCATTAAATACACAGGGTAAATATCAGTGCTCAAGAAGTCCTGGGGGTCTCAGTGGGTAAAGCTCCTGTTGTGGATTTGTGAGGAGCTAAGTTATGATGGAAACATACCAGCGTCTTGTCTTCACACATGCCACATGCAGGTATACACACACACACACACACACACACACACACACCTCTTTAAGAGATTCACACTTGCTTCCTTGACTACCTCATTTCTTTCTTTCTGTAGGATTTTTATCCTTGCCATCTTACCTTTCCTTTCAATGGAACCAAAAATTGAAGTGAAGACTCTCAGTGAGGCCACTCCTGAACTTACTAAATAAAATTTCCTCTTGAGTACATAAACCTCTCCCTTACATCTCCACTTTCTTCAACTCCCATTTCTGGTGTCAAATTTCATTGTCTTTTGAAGGATTTGCTTTTATTTTATGTGTACGAGTATTTGGCCTGCATGTATGTGTGCATACCATGTGCATGTCATGCCTTTGGAGACAGGAACAGACAACTGATTTTCTAGAATGGGAGTTAACGAAGGGTGTTAGGTACCATGTGGTTGCTGGGAATCAAGCATGTATTCTCTGAAATCTCAGCCAGTGTCAACCACTTCCTAGTCTTAATTTATTAACTTCATACGTGTTCAATATTGTACAAGTCCCTGGTAAGTAGAAGTGGGTGCCTACCTCAGTGAAGCTCACACATACATGATGGGGACAGACATGAACCACTAGGCACAGAAAGGAATAAATTCTTCTTTAAAGACAATGGGTACAACACTGTGGGGGGCCCAGGAAGCAAGACAGTGTAAAGGTTAGAGAACAACTTTCATATTATAGCTTTGGATTAAAACCTCTCCAGGCCATGAGCTAGCTTATTAGCTAAAAAACCATCCTGGGGTAGTAATGGTAACCCTTGTTCTGTGTTTTTAAAATTGGAATATTATCTATCTCATCAGGCTGCTAGTAACATCCTGTGAGACAATTTGGAGAGTTCCTAGCTTAGTTAAAGCATTCAATGTTTGCCAGGAGAGGGCTAGCATGGCTAAGCTGAGATGGTTCTTGGTGGGATCTTAGAGGCTAAATGCCAAGTGCTGTACCATGAATTCGAAAGTTCATTTTCAAACAGGCTTTGCATGAATCAAAACTTAATAGAGGTTCCCACAGTGTGGGACCCAGGGAAGCTGACCGGTGAGGGGAATCACCTGTGGCCTGCAGGGGGCAGCAACAGGGGCTGGAAGAGAAAAGGAAGCTTAAAGACAACTTCTGGGTTGCTAGGGTTGCTAGGGTCTAGTGACTCCCAGAGATATAGGATATTTCTCTGTGTAATGGGGAAGCACTGTCTCAGGGGGAAAGGGGAAGAGGGATGGGGTGAAGAAC
>JADRCD010234941.1:0-36550 GCA_019843815.1 Montemys delectorum
TCTTTTAGGACTCCTGGGACTAAGGAGAGTCAGTCACCTGGCTGACACCTGCCTTGCCCTTCACACCTCTCATTCACGGGACTATGTGACCTCACTTGCCTGCTTTTCTGCTTCTCCAGACCTTTCCAGTTGCCAATCTCCTATGCCTCAGGAGCAGACAGTCACTCATTTTCAGACATTGTGGACTGTAATAAACCTTGGAGGGGTAAGGAGGAAGAGGAACCAAAGAAGCAAAAAAGCAGAAAAGGAAGGTGAAAGAATAGAAAAGGAAGTTAAAAAAAAAAAAACCCTAAAATAAATCCAAAGGTGGGCTAAGTGTGGACCTATGCCTTTAATCTCAGCACTAAGGATACAGGGCAGGCAGATCTCTGTGAAATAGAGGACAGACAGGGCTATATAAAGAGACCCTGTGTCAAAAGCGAAACCAAAAAAGGGAAAAAGTATCCTAATGCTTTCCAGGAGAAGCTGTCCTACGTTCTCTTTAAGGGGACAGAGTGCAGCCCCTTATACAGATTTGGAGAATGGGAATGTACAATCTTAAATACCACAACAGAAAGGAAGTGAAGAGATTAAATACTACGGTTTCTACCAATATTGCAAGCAAAGTTGGTGAAAAGTATTTTCTTTTAGAAGCTGTAAAAGGGGTAATGAAGGTCTAATGAGTCACCATTTCCTCAGGCCAGGTGTTTAAAGAGGCTAGTCTACTTAAAAGAAAGCAACAGAGCAAACCCAGCTAAGGTAGCCAGTTTTTTCTCTTATTCATCTGTCTACCCAAACACCACAGTTTCAGCTCTTTCTAACACAAACCTCATCTTGATCCCACCACTGGTACATTAAAAAGCATGAAGGTGGACAACGTCCTCTTTCTGGTGCCTCTAGAGAGCAAGCCTCTCTCACATCGGCACCATGTACAGTAAACATGTGATGCTTTTTAGTTTAGAGAATGCTAAATACAGTAGAAACAAGACAGTTAAAGAGATTAAAAAGTTGTAAATAAAATTCTTGCTTAAGCTAACTGAAAGCATGGGAATCTGTCCAGGAATGTACAAATACTTTGATATTATGTGGTTTAAGGGCATAGATCCAAAGGTCCTGGGGGGCGGGCAGGCCTAAGTGTACAAAAAAGCTGTCTGCCTATTATATTTTATAGATCATCTTTCACCAAGCTATAATTTAGAATCCCCTCTTCCCAATGAACACAAAGCTGTCTCCCCTCTGTTCTCAAATGGTTTGTTCCTCACTGCCTCTCCCTTTTGTTCTAATTAGAATCAAATGTTTCCTGCTTGCAAGTTCCCAAGCATCTCTCTAGGGAATCAGAGATGCTTTAGTCGCTGTAAAGCTTTTCTATACCAACTCTATCAAACTAAAGACAATCCATATCAATTCAACAGACATTCTATGCCTTGCAGAAAATGTAAACAAATAAAAACCATGAACTTTGTCCTTGGAAACTTTACATAATCAGAGAAATGTTTCAAAACCATTACAATTTTCTGAATGACACGAGAGAACTGTTTGAAATCAGTATATTAGTCTTATTGTCTGTTGGTTTTTTTGTCCTAGAAATGTAGATTTTTCTCTTTTCTACACATGCAAACATATTAAGACTGTCCTTGCTAATCTGTTTCTTCCCAGAGAACAAACGCTCTGGGTGGGGCAGAAAGCCTGTTTGCTTGCTTTTCCTTGGATCTGCCCGGCACTCCCCCATGGAAGACAGAATCTGTAGTCTGTGCTTTTACTGCTGATGCTACATTTCCAAGTTTTTATCAAAAACATCTGGAACCACTGAACAGTTATTCTGTTAGGATTTTGAAACACAGCAACCAATCATTTTACATCCAAACTGTGGCTGAAAGCTACAGATTCAAAGGAGATTTTCTCCGTTCCTTCAAGTTTGGGAACTTGCAAGAAAACACGGAGATTTTTCATAAGCATGTGAAATAGGGGTTATTTACAGTCTCAATCCTCTCTCTCCCCTCTGTGATTGTCAGTCCACTCTCTATCTTTGACAAGGAGCACCAAACCCTTCAAAAGAAGTAAAAAGCACTCAGATTATCATGTCATGGGCCTGATATGTAATCTCAAGTCTTCCAGCACAAGAGTCTACTAAGAATTTTCACACACTTTACCACATTTCTGCACAGGAGTTAAATTTTTCTTGATTTAATACTTTATCCAAATTGTTTAGATTTTAGGGACTAATGTGTGGTTCTTTGGGTCCAATTAGTCTACTGCAAGGCTTCTGAATTAGGGCGCCTGGGTCCAATTAGTCTACTGCAAGGCTTCTGAATTAGGGCGCCACCTGGTGGGAATTCTGGCACTAAGGGCCGGAAAACCTTGCGGCTCTCAGGCAGCCAAGTTTCTTTTTCTGGAAGCAGGTATATAGTAGAGGATTGCAAATTCGATCATCAATAGGAGTAAAGGACCTCGGCCTTGTGAAGGTTTTGTGCCCCAGTGTAGGGGAATGCCAGGGCCAATAAGTGGGAGAGGGTGGGGTGGCAGGCATGGGGAAGGGGGAGGCAAAAGGGGTTTGTTCTTGCTTTTGTTTGTTTGTTTGTTTGTTTTGGAGGGGAAGATGGGAAAGGAAAAATGTACATGTAAATAAAGAAAATACCTAATTTAAAAAAAAAAGTTCTTTCTTGCTCTATTAGTACATCCTATTATTTGGACACTAAGATTTGTTGTTGAACACCTCGTTACATAAAATTTCATTATGTGTGGATGAATGAATAGCAAAGAAAAGAGAACTGATACATTTTCTAAAAACCATTATTATTGCAGATTTTATTTTTCACCTTTAGTCTTCAGATGAGACAGAAAGCAAAGGTTTTACTATGGCTAAAGGTTTACACTCACCTGGACACTGTACATTCCTTGACAAAAAAATTGATTAGGATCATCTACTTAAGGAACACTTATCTGACTAGAATAAAGATTCCTTCCAATGAGATGGGAGAGTGTGCTAGGGAAAGAAGGGAATCATTTAGAAAGGCTGTAAAGCCAACACCTCCACCCAGGAGTTCCTTTTAAATGTCAGATGTCACTGGGCAGTGGTGGCGCACGCCTTTAATCCCAGCATCTGGGAGACAGAGACAGGCGGAATTCTGAGTTTGGGGCCAGCCTGGTCTACAGAGTGAGTTCCAGCACAGCCAGGGCTACACAGAGAAACCCTATCTTAAAAAAAAAAAAAAAAAACCAAGTCAGATGTCAGTGTTTAAGCAATGAGAGGAGCCCTCCTCTTTCCTCTGGGCATTTCACTGGACACAGACTTAAGATTCAAGGAGGAACAATCAGTAAAATAAGGGAAATCAGTTGTAAGCATCAGGAAACACCTTTGCTTGAACTTTTTCTGCCTTTGCAAGGAGGGAAGAACCATCACATACAACGCTCAGCTCAAAGCAGCCAACGGTTTAATAATAACAATTGAAATAACCAAAAGAAGGCTGGCTTCACACAAAAGTCTCTTCATAGATAAATATCCTTTCCCAGGATCAAGTCTTATAGAACAAGAGTACAAATGTCAAATCATCCACTAGGTCTGCAGACAAGAGGAGCAGGAGTTCAAGATTAGTATGTACACGAGAGCCCGCCTTAAAAAAGTAAAAAGAAAGAAAAACGAAGAGAAAAAGGGAAGAATGAAAGAAAGGGAGAAGGGACCAGGAGGAAAAAGTCAGGAAAGAGAGAAAAAAAGAGAAAGAAAGAAAGAAAGAAAGAAAGAAAGAAAGAAAGAAAGAAAGAAAGAAAGAAAGGAAGGAAGGAGGGAGGGAGGGAAGAAAAGAGAATGACAGAAAAAGCTGACAGTTTAGACTGTAGAACATGTTTTCTGAAGCAAGATGATAGTGGTAGAATGCTTGGCTGAGTCTCTTGTTCTCTAAGAAATACACACACACACACACACACACACACACACACACACACACACACACGTTTGTCTGTTTATTCCCAAGAGAGACCTGTAAGGTGGCCAGGTATGGTAATAGACAGCGGTGATCTCAACTGTTCTGTAGGCAGAGGCAGGTGCAGAAGGAACCTTTAAGGCTAGGATTTCAAGGTGAGCCTGGCCACCTAGTTAAAAAAAAAATCTTCAACTGAAAAATCAGGAAGACAGGAAAGTCAAGGGAAAGAAGATGAGGCAGGAAGGGGCACTGTAAGGAGAAGTATTAATCCTACTGTACAGATAAGTTATAGCATCTAAAGTTTAAATCAGTCATACAGTATCACAGGTAATCAGTTTGGAGTTTCCAATACAGACATAATTTGTCACTTGAGAAGTCCCAACAATGAAAAAGAATTAAAATGAAAATGAAGAAAGCATAAATTAAAATTTAAAGAGTTCTTTTGAACATAATATTTTTATAACTGATTCTAAATAAATGTCAAATGACAAGGACAGATTTCCTTTTAGAATAAAAACGGCAATGATTTGATTCATTTTATGTCACAGATATATCAACATTTTAACACATTTCAGGCTCAAGCTTCTTATTATGAAAATATCTTTCAAACACTTGAATGAAAACACCAAGCATGCAGACCACCAGTAGTCATGCTGATGACTATCTTGCACAGGTTCTGCAGAGAGAGGACTAGAGTATTCTTAGCCCAGTTGCTTGCCTCTGTAACACACAGCTGTCTCTTACAGCAGCATTTTAAATATGTGAAGATCACCAAGTTCCTCAAAGCATCCTTTCTGGGCTGTGAATCCCCAAGTGTGTGTCATGTAAATGGGAGTACTTTACCCTGCTTTATATACTAAGCTTTTTATGATGTCGAAGCGCAAAAGAAAAATCCACCAAAATGGTGGAGACTGTGATGATTGGCTTTAGTGTAAACACCACAACCCTGGCTTATTATAAAATTAGCTCATTTGTCATTTTGACTTATTTCCTAAGTAAGTCTCTCCTGCACCATGATTTTGTGATTTTACTGTAAAATTCTCTATATATTCTTCTTTGCCAAGTTCTTTTATGTGTTTTAACTTACCATTTGGCCATAGCAAGTGTTTTAAACCTAGATTCAGCTCCTAATATATAACAGTTCTTCACTGATTCTGTTTTATCTATAAAAGCAGAGGTAGCAATGGAACACAGATCCATCACTGAAAATTTCCTGCACAGAACACCAAACTACCCATACGTTCTATTTAAAAATATCTTATTACTTTGTTTCTTGTATATATGTGTATACACTTGTGTAGGTTACAGAGCAACTGGCAAGGATGTCTATCATGGGGGTTCAATGAAATGAACTCAGGTCATCAGGCTCGGGAGTGAGCACTTTCCCCAGGCTAAACTATCCTTGCCCCCAAATGAACACTCTTGAGAGAGTGCTATCTATTGGCTAAAAAGTCAACTGAATCCTAAGTCATAGGTCTTTAAAATATAGAAATATTAGTAAAATTTCTAATTTTACTGCTGTTATCCTATCTAATCTAACTCCACTATTTAGACGGGGAAATGAGACACTATGCTGTTTAACAATGTCTTTGGCTATAAACCTCATTTGAAATCAGATGCTAGTCTGTCTCATCAGATCACTACAAACTGTATTTACTGCTACTTTTTAATTTCCCTGAAGTGTTCCTTTGAGGCCTGCTCAGAGAGTATCACACAAGGCAGTCTAGCACTGGCCAAAACAAAGCAAAGCCTGCTCTTTTCACCTCTTATCCCCACCCGTCTCGGTGGTAATGGTGACAAGAATTACTTCTCAGATGAAGACATATAGCTTCAGTAACTATGAATTTTTATTTCAAAACAAGCACAAACAATATACTTCCATTCCGTTTCCCCTCGAAGGTGTTAATAGTAAGAAGGGCATGCTTTCTCCACACTTTAAATAGCCCTTTCCAATGCATTCCACAACAGTTCTCCATTTTTCCTTTTGTTGTTTGTATACACAGTGATATACTAGTGCTAGGAATGCTAAATACAAAGTTGCTAAAGCAGCTAAAAGGCAGCAGATGAAAGTAGCAATGGTTTACATTCAAGTGGGTGGAGAGTAAGAGAAAATCTTAATGATAAAATGATTCTGGACACTGAGAGCCAGAGAAAGAAGAGCACTTCAGGTGTCATATTTGACTAGACTCCTGCCTGGACAATGAATTAAAAGGAGGCCTACAGTAGTAGAATTGACAGCAGGGAGAGATGTGGTACATTTAGGTTTAGGTCACAGAGATGTCCAAGACGAGCTGTGGTAAGTGGCAGAATTAATGTTTATGTCTAGAAATTGGGAGCCTGCTTAAGAATTAGGTAAAGAAGGGGCTGGAGAGATGGCTCAGCAGTTAAGAGCACCGACTGTTCTTCTGAAGGTCCTGAGTTCAAATCCCAGCAATCACATGGTGGCTCACAACCATCCATAACAAGATCTGACGCCCTCTTCTGGAATGTCTTGAAGACAGTTACAGTGTACTTATGTATAATAAATGAATAAACCTTTAAAAAAAAAAGAATTAGGTAAAGAATTAGGTATACAGATCGGGAAATCAAAACACAGATAAGAAATTGAGAAAATTCACAGAAAGAAGCATCTCCCAGCAGGAACGGTAAATAGTATCAGATGCTGGGAAAGAGGAAGACCATGAGTAAGATGGGCTCTGCAGTGTAAATGTTTCACAGGACATGCAGCTACTTCTGCATCAGTGACCAGAATGCCTGACAGAAACAACGTAAGGGAGGTAAGGTATTACAGAAGAACTGAGACCTATCTGAATTCCTTTGTGACCAGGATGTGCTGGCACGGAGGTTCTCTCTCTGTCTCTCTGTCTGTGTGTGTGTACCACAAGCTTCATACTGTCCACATTCTTCATTGCAACTCATTTCCCACTATTCTGCAATGTATAAAAGGCTGGTGTCTCCAAGTTCCACTATTATGATGCAATTCGGTCTACTTTAATTCCCCAGCTCATTCTAACTTCTAGGATCCTCCCTCCTTTTCTGTATGCCTTTAACAAAATCTACCCCTCAAATCTCACTTTATGAACTCAGCTCTCTTTATCTATAGTCAGTCATTCCTACAGCTCTTCTTTGAAGTACTATGGCACTGGCTCTATGGCGGCTTCCCCTATAATCATGGGTACTGCCTGCTTGATCTGCCTCTAAATAGAAGATGGACGCTTTAAAAGCAACAGCATTTAATTTTTCTTTATAGTTCCCAGTGCACTTTAAGGCACATAGGCCAGATAGTGACAGATTATGTCTTTGATCATTACTGTATCATAATCCTAAAACTCCCTTAAGAGTTGACCAAATTCAGTTATTAAACAATCTAAGAAAAAAAAAAAGTCAGGGCTGGGGCTTGAAAGATGACTCGCTAGGTAAAAGCACTTGCCTCACAAGCTGGCCAACTTGAATTTGGATCCCTAGAATTCACATAAAAGCTAGTCATGGGAGTGGGAGGTGGAAAAAGGAGAATGTGCAGAGGCTTGTGGCCTCGCACGCGCGCACGCACACACACACACACACACACACACACGCACACGCACGTACGCGTGCGCGCACAGAGAGAGAGAGAGAGAGAGAGAGAGAGACAGAGAGACAGAGAGAGAGAGACAGAGAGACAGAGAGACAGAGAGAGAATGTCTGTGTTAGCATAAACAAATGAAAAGTTTAAATCTGACAGGTAATTGGACAGACAACCCCTCCCCCAAAATAAAAACTTCAAAATAACCCTAAGTTTAGGAAAAATTGAGTCCCAACATGTATTACTTTAGGAAATGACTTGTTCCTCTGGTTCTTCTCTTCACAGCAAGAAGGAATAACTCGGGTACAGTCATTCCGTAAAAGAAGCCAAAAAATGACTCAGCTTCCCATGGAAGACCTTCCTCATCCGTCCCAGCGAACTCACCACAGTACAGTCATGCTTTCCAGAGTGCAGAAGTACAGCCGTCTCTTTTTATCAAGGTTCAAAACACAAAGCAAAAAGAAAAGTCCTCTATGGGAGAAACTACATCAAAATCCACTGTAGGACTTCCCTGTCAAGTTTATGTCAGCATTCATGTGTCCCCCAAATAAGAACTGATTCTCACACTGGAAATGATCTGAACATCTACTCCCTTTAGACTAGCATTCATAATACTGGGAGATACTATCAAGGGTGTCAAGGGGGGAAAGCAATCAATAGCCTTGCCCAGCTGTGACATTTATGATTCACAACAATGACCAGCAAGGTACTTTCATCTTAGCCACCAGCTGTTTAATTGGATTTAAAGGCAGCTCAATAAGAAGGAAAGAAAGACCACCTGTACTAAGAAAGAATGCCTGTACTATAAATCTAGCCAACTATCCAGGACTAGTGAGGTCACAGATCTTGGAAGGGAACCTACCACCGTCACTTTCCTAAGTCAATATAGTTCTAACTGCATTCTAAATACTTATTCAGACATTGTAGCCCTCAGACAATTGTAGCTCTCACTGGCCATCAGAAGCTTTTTTTTTCCCCCCAGCAGACAAAGACCATTACAGAAAGCTACAATTGTCAATATACTGAGAACAACTGGTCTGGGATATACTACTGAGCTGTACTGGCTGGCTCGGTGTCAACTTGACACAAGCTAGAGTCATTAGAGAGGAAGAAGCCTAAGTTGAGGAAATGCCTCTTTGAGATGCAGCTAGAAGGCATTTTTTCAATTAGTGATCAATGGGGTAGGGCCCAGCCTACTGTGGGTTCTATAAGAAAGCAGGCTGAGCAAGCCAGTTAGCAGCATCCCTCCATGGCCTCTGCATCGGCTCCTGCCTCCAAGATGCTGCCTTGTTTGAGTTCCTGTCCTGACTTCTTTCAATAATGAACAGCAATGGAAATGTAAGCCAAATAAACTTTTTCTTCCCAATTTGCTGTTTGGACATGGTGTTTCATTGCAGCAATAGAAACCCTAACTAAGAGGAATGCCCAATTTAAATGGAAACATCAACAAGACAACTGCACACCCAGGACTTAGGGAACACTGTGGCAGAAAGACTATTAAGAGCCCGAGGATCAGGAAGTCTGCTGAGTGTGTCTTCTGACAGGAGGGTTGGGTCCATAAAATATCAACAACACGTTGCCTAGACAATACCACAACAATGAAAATACAGACTGACATGCTAAGGTGGATGGGAGAAATCTCACGGGGCTCCAACCTTAGATGGATTTACTGGCAAATAACAACTGTTTAGAGAGGGCCTCCTAAATAAATAGTTATCCAATGCCAACTGCTTACCCCTGAAATCATTTACATACAAGCAACCCTAAATTGACTCTGCAGGTTTTACTTATATAGTTTTGTTCACATACATATATAGCAACAACAGTAATAAAATGTAGGAGGCCATGAATTTGAGGGGAGGCTTCTGGAAGAGGCTGGAGGGAAGAAAGGGATGAGGAACATGATGTAACTATTTTCATAATTGTATCCAATCAAAACAGGATTTCTATGTTCTGGAAAATTTTCAAGAGACGTAACAAAACTTTTAATCTCAGAATAAATCCTAAGACTGTACATAGGAAGTTGCTATACAAACACATACTGAGAAAAGGGAAAGCCAGGTGTGGTGGTATATACCTAATGCCCAGGACTTGTGGGTAGTGACACAAGGGACCAGAAGTTTAAGACTAGCATAAGCAACATAAAAATCTGAAGCCAGCTTGGGCTATAGAGACCCTGTCTTAAAAATAGTCTGTTAGGCTAGAATGGGACAAGCTGAATGCTGAAGCCAGACAACCTTGAGTAAATTATGGCTTCCAATCTATAAAATGGGAATAAAACTAATAAGCCAGCTATAAAAGAAGTTATGAGAAATAAATGGGTCAATGTATGCCAAGTATTTGTAGCACCGTTGTGGCGTATTCTATTAATTCTTATTTCTGAGCATTGCTGTGTTTTTATCTTATCAAAAAGAGCATCTTAAGCCAGCCTTCAAGGAGATATATGTGCTAAAACAACTAATTACGATAAATCCCTACAAATTAGAATTGAAGGAACAAAAACATTTGTGATGGATAAATCTTGGTTGTCTACTTGACACCTAGAATTAACTAAGACTAAGCAAAAATATTTATTTTTGGTTGAATTATTTGAGGTGGGAGACCCATTTGAAATCTAGATTATGGGCTGGAGAGAGGGCTCAGTGGTAAAGAGCACTGACAGCTCTTCTGAAAGTCCTGAGTTCAAATGCCAGCAACCACATGGTGGCTCACAACCATCTGTAATGAGATCTGATGGTCTCTTCTGGTGCCTCTGAAGACAGCTACAGTGTACTCATTTATAATAATAAATAAATCTTTAGGTTGGAGTGAGTGGGGTCAACTGGAGCGAGCAGAGGTCCTGAATTCAATTCCCAGCAACCACATGATGGCTCACAACCATCAGTACAGCTACAGTGTACTTATATACATAAAATAAAATAAATAAATCTTAAAAAAAAAAAAAAAGAAATCCAGATTATTTGAAGTCAGAAGATCAACCCTAAATCTGAGTCCCACCTTTTGGTGGCAGCCCACATAAAAGGACATGGAAAAAGGAAGCTTTTGCTTTTTGACTGCTTGTCCTCACTTTCTCTGGCAAATTCATCTGTCCCACTGCTATGTCATTTCTTCACTGGTGTTAAAACCTACTTCATCAGAATTCCAAGGTAGCCTGCAGGCCAGCAGCTCTTAGGACTCAACAACTACCAGATCTTTGGCCTTTCCATCAACAGCCAACCATAGATGGAAACATTAACAGCCAGCCATAGCTGGATTACATGGACCACAGCTTGCACACCACTCTAATAAAGTCCGTGTGTGCGTGTGTGTGTGTGTGTGTGTGTGTGTGTGTGTATGTGCATGTGCGCGTGTGTTAAAGTTAGGACAAAACTGAAAACACTGATGAGAAGAAAACTTTTTTCATTCAAGGCAAAGGGAAAGAAGAAATGATAGGTATCTATAGTTTTTTTTCCTGGTTAATCTCCAAGCGCCTAATTTGGAACGAATTTAAATTGTTCCTGCAACAATCCCTATCCAGAAGCAGCAGCATCAGTGTGACCCATGGGATAAAGGGCATTTGGCTCTAAAGGGGCTGAGTCTGGGAGAGAAGCCTATCGCTGCTGCAATTATCTTTCTGGCCTTTCTCCTCATCTCTACTTCCAAGTCCTCTGAAGTGCAGTCACAGAAGTCAACTTGGTCTCATACTAGATTTTATATCTGGGTGCCACCCGCATGCCTGCAATATAACCATATTTTCCCTATGTATGGAAAAATGACACACTCAAGTCTCCTTCAAAGTCTATCACATCCATAACGCACCCATCCAACACCTAAGGCAAAAAAACCCACCACACAGTGTCCTTCTAACTGTTAAACCCGTACAGCATGTTTCCATTGCAGTGCTAAAATATCCTGACAAAAAGCCACTCAGGAGAGAAAAGGCTTACAATTCCAGGCTACAGTTCATTATTATGGGGAAGGCGAGGGAGAAACATCAGCTAATCATATTCTATCCACAGCCAAGAGCAGAGAAAAATCAGTACCTGCCTACGTGGCCTATGCTCTTGCTCTCGCTTTCATTTCGTCACACTCATATAGTGCAGGGTCCCATGCGTAGGGAATGCTGCTGGCTACAGTGGCCTGGTTCTTCCCCACATCACCTAACTTAATCATTAAGACCATCTACCACAGAAATGTCCACGGCCAGCCAGATAGATCATTCCTCAAGAGACTCTCTTTCCAAGGGATTCTATATGTGTCAAGTTAACAAAACCAACCATAAAAGCACCTATCCATCTATCACCAAAGTTGCATGAGTCTCATGCAATGATACACCATTAAATCTATTTATTTGATTCCAACAAGTAGTTTCCGAATAGAAAAATAGTCGTAGGCCCCTTTTATCTACGAGAGGTATGTTCCAATGTCTCCACTGAATGGGTAAAACCACAATCAGCCCTAAGTGCTATATATACCATGTATCTTCCTATCTGCTTTGTAGCCAACACATGGTATCAGAGTTAATCTGTTTACTTTGTGCTCATTACAAGTAAATTATTGGTTGCTCAAACAAGCACTGGAATATCATAGTAGTTTGTCAGATAACACAGATGGCCACTAAGTGAATCATGGGTGGGTAGAATACAGCATGGACATATAAGACATGTGATAATTTACATCTTGGGTGGGATGAAGCATGATGGCATGAATATTTTATCAAACTCCACTGAATAGTACACAAATTTAAAACTTACAAGGTATTTATTTCTTGAATTTGTCAATTAACAATTTTAGACCAAGGTCACTGCAGGATAATTGTTGCTGCAGGAAATGAATCTCTCTCTTTCTCTGTCTGTCTCTCTCTCTCTGTGTAGAGAGAGAGAGGTGGGGGGAGGCACCTGTTGGCCTGAAGAGGAACTGTCAAGTAGGAACCCTATTCTAAGGAACAGATCCAACTGTATAGGTAGTCTAAGTCCAAAGCTTTTTAAAAAATGTATTGCTGCTTACATATGTGTGTACATGTGTGTGGGTGTACATATCATAGTGTGTCTGATCAAATTTGTGGACCTGGTTCTTTCTTTTCACCTTTACATGAGTTCTGGGAATCAAAATCAGGCTGCCAGGCTTACACAAGTGTCTTTACTCATTGAGCCATTTCACCAATCCCAGAAGTCACTTATTAATAAAATTATATATTATCTCATAGATTTCTGATAGGGAGAGAGGCATTAAGAAAAAGGGTATCTACTTGGCCACTATAAATAAATGGCATTAGTAGTTAACCTTAATAATAAATTATCCTAAAAGAAATTAATCAGCAAACAGAATAAACTTTCTACCTGTTCTGAATACTTCCTTTATGCCCCAATGAAAAACTGAGCCATACATGATGGTTCATGCAGATAATCCATGCCACTTTGGAAGATGAGAAAGGAGGGTTATCAGGCCAGCTGTGCTACCAAGTGAGCTCACTGAACTCCTAAAACAGTAGGGATCAGGTCATATGTAAGAATTCTGCTCTGTCCTTCCAACTTTCCTTCTGCAAGACTAAAATTAACTACTTGTATTCAAAAGAACACAGGATTATTTAATTGGCTTATTGTTCTTATGTTTCATACAAGCAACCTTTTTCCCCCCTGGGTTTTAATGCTTAATGGCTTTGTGCCACTAACTTTTATGATAAACCTTAAACATCCTTTGAACTGATTTCTTTTACTATAAAAGCAATCATTCAAAAACTACACAGAACAGTAATCAACCTTGGTTCAGCCTAAATATTCAAAGTAATAGGCTAGCAACAAGGAGCATTCCTTTCTTTTCCTGATTTTTAATTTTTTTAAATCTCTTTATTTTATGTGTATGCATGTTTTGTTTGCACGATGCAAGTATATGCTGCATATGTATGCCTGGCTGCTCGAGGAGGTAAGAGAGAGTGTGAGATTCCCTGGAGCTGGAGTTACAGATGTTTGTGAGCCATCGTGTGAGTGCTGAGAACCCTATCAAGGCCGTCCATAAGAGCAACAAGGGCTCTAAGGTAATGAGCCAGTTCTTAGCACCCAATCTGTTTTAGTACCAACTCCTGCGAAGGTATTAATTTTGTACCCCAACTAACATAACTTAAACTTTTGTCCTATGAAACTAGCCAATAAGATTCTTTTTTTTTTTTAAAAGAGGATGTACTAAATATAGTTTTGTATGTAGATTTTAGAGAAGCAATACAGAAATCTGTTAGCTAACTAGGTCTCTACTCAGCTAGCATTTAATGTATTTCCTTTTCTTGGAAGACACTCACCATATGTCAAACATTACACACTCTTGCTGTAAGGGATGGAGATAGAATGCAAGAATACAGTGGGTTAAGGGGAATAACTGTACATGAAGGGCTTAAGCAGAAGGTGGCTAGTAGGGGAGAGGAGATTAAGAATCTGGGCAGGAACAACTAGCAGAAAAGTACTCTGAAAAGGTCATATGGAAGCTTACTATTGTAGAAGCTTCCTAAAAAATACACATATATAAAAAGCTTAAAGTGGCTAGAGAGGTGGCTCAGCAGTTTAGAATGCTGACTCCTCTTCCAGAGGACCTTGCTTCATTTTCCAGCATTTACATGGCAGCTCATAACCATCTGCAACAACTTCTCAGTTCTCTTGAGACCAGCAAATGATCAAATGGTAAACTGGCACAGGTGACTCTTTCATGTACATCTCTGTACTGGTAGTAGTATTAATGCACCTAGCAGTCAATTATGGCTTTGATAATGCTGACATCAAGATAAGGGAGATGGCTCAGCTGATAAAGTGCTGCTATGTAAGTATGAGACCCTGAGTCTGGATCCCCAACAGCCATGTAAAACTCAGGTACAGAGGTGAACATCTGTAACCTCAGCACTGGGGCAGTATATGCAGCTGGTATGATAGCAGGGACAGGGACAGGGACGAGAGGATGCCTGTAACTGACTGGACCAGTCAGTATGGCAGAATTGGCGAACTCAAGGTTCAAGAGAAAGTCTGTCTCAAAAACAAAACAAAACAAAACAAAAAACAAAACAAACACCTCCCCCAAACAACCCCCCACCCCGAAACTAGATGGGTTCAATTAGCTGTTAAAGTTACTTGCAAAATCAAACCAAACAAAACCAACCAACCAAACCAAAAAAAGCCCTCAATTCCTGGGACCCATATCATAGCAACAACTGACTTCCCCATATGTTGTCCTCCAACCTCCACATGCATGATATTAATATGTGCACATTGACACTATTTCATTATTATTTGTCTTGTTAAAAACACATACAGGGGCTGGAGAGATGGCTCAGCGGTTAAGAGCACTGACTGCTCTTCTGAAGGTCCTGAGTTCAAATCCCAGCAACCACATGGTGGCTCACAACCATCCGTAATGAGATCTGACGCCCTCTTCTGGAGTGTCTGATGACAGCTACAGTATACTTACATATAATAAATGAATGAATCTTTAAAAAAAACCACATACAAAGTAAATAAATGTAAAAAATAATAAAAACCATAAAACAGACATATGACATCCACCTCTGGCCTCTAAATGCATACATAAAGATGTAAAGGGACATCCAAACACAGATGCACACACATGCACACATACAATGGGTTTTGTTCAGCATTTAAAAACAAGCTAATTTGAAAATATAATAAACTTCGAAGTAGGAGTCTCCAGCTATTTGCCAACTATTTGAAACTTACAAAATGAATTCATCACATTTTCTAAAGTAGAGACTGTCTCATTTAATACGATAGTCTTGATATTTAATCCTGGAGAAGGTAGTATAAAGAGCTATGAGTCACAATGTTAAAGAACGGAGGTAAAAGTACAGCAGATGTTTCATAAAGTCTTCTCCTATAGTTACCACAAGTATGTACACGAAGTATAGGAAAATACATACGTAAATAAACAAGTACATACACATATCCTTAGTAAATGATTATTCTGCTAAATTAAAAATTAATTACATACATTTGACAAAAGTTATTATTTATTAAAAGAATGGAAAATTAAGGGGAGTAGTAAGGCTGAATATGATCAAAATTGTACAATTTGATCTGTATAAAATTCTCAGAGAATCAACAAAAATATTTATTTTAAAAGAATAACCAAGAGGAACAGTTTGTGAAAATGTATGTCAATATTTATTGTCCTATTACCGTAAGTGTAACAGTTCCTCCATTTGTCAAGAGCTGTTGAAATGTACTCACCGTGTGTAATTTTACAGCAGGCTAACTTTCAAGATACTTTCTGACTGCCGGTTTACACTTCAGGGTTTTGCTGTTAACTCTATTATACAGCACCAACTGGTGAATAAATATTCAGAGGAGGAACAGTCTGCTAGTCCTTTCATCTTTTTATAAGAGCACCCATTCCCATCGTACCCTTTCTCTGTTGGGGTGACACACTGAAGGAAACCATAAGAAAAATGGATGGAAGTTGTGAGCCCCCAGGTTAAACAACCTGGATCACACGGTACTGTGCTCGGCCTCAGATACTACAGGGCACTACTGTAAGTTCAGTTACCTTCTTCTTTCCCATCTGCGTTAATTTCTGTTTTCCTTTTCCCTTTTTTGCTTTCCTTTCTACACCCCCAAGGTACTACCAACTAATCTAAAAGAACCTAAAAGAAGACTCAGGGAAGCTTTTCATGCCAGTCACTCTCTGCAGAGAGTGGTTTCAGATAACTAGTAGGGAAGAGTTCAAGGCTAAAAGAACAGCAAGACAAGCTCAGCTGAGCTTGATAAATGTAGACCTGTAATTCTAGTGAAGGCTGGAGAATCCAAAGTTCAATGTCACTCTCAGCTACAGATCGAGTTTCATTCTAGCCCTGGCTAGGCTACCTGAGAACCCTATCTTCAACATCCCCTCCAAATACACATACACACTTCAGCAAGACTGACTCGGAAGTCTTATTCATGAAAAGATATGCAATAATTTATTTAACCTTTAGATTTTTTTTTTTTAAGGAGTCAATCCAAGAGACAGGCATATGGCAACACAGGTTCCCATCGGAAACAGAAGTTTGATATGTTAAGGCACTGATGAATTTATCTATTTCACCTGCCCCAACCACTTGCCCTAGTGTGTGAACTAGAAATACCAGTATCTTCCAGTATGAGACCAAGCAAGGGTAACTCTGACACTAAGCAGGAGTTGACAACCATCTGAATACCTAACAGGTTTGCTGATTTACTTATGGATGGTATGGTCTTTGTAGCCCTGGCTGGTCTTGATTTCACTAAGCAAACCAGGTTGGCCTCAAACTCAGATACCCCTTGCCTGCCTCTGCCCCTTGAGTACGGGGATTAGAGGTATGCCTCGCCACATCTTGCAAGTGGCAAGCATCCCAGCCTTAACTAGAGCATGCATGCATTCCCCTGCTGTAGGATATTCCTTTTAATAAGTTCAGCTGCAGCAACAACCGAAAAGGGCCAAGCATACTATCATCCCTTTCTTGACTCCAAGAGGAAAGCACAGTTTCAGACAAGAAAATCAATTCACTAGGTTTGATGTGAAGCAGACACAGCACCAGGTTCAGTACTAATGAGAGAGGATGGCCAGAGCTCCAATACCCATTTCCGTCATTCTATTAGGGAAATCTAATGACTCTTAAGGAACACAGCCTACTGTGCCATGTGTATGGGCATTATGGACAGGAACTTCTCTATGGCAAAACAGAAACAAAAAGGAAGCACATTACACACACACACACACACACACACACACACACACACACACACACGTTCTAGAACTGCAAGGAAGACACTGACTCCCTATTTTAAAAAAAAGGAATGTCATCAATGGGGAAAATTTTTGATTGAAATATTTCTACAGAATTCCACTTAAAATGTCTGACAGTGTAATTCAAGAAGTAGGAGGAACATAGTCTAAACAAAAGACAATTCCTCTTAAGTTCATCAGTGCCCTGTTCACTGTTTGTTTCCCAACAAACCTTTCTGAGTGACAGTCCATTTTATTCATTTGGGCATTATCCTGGTTCCTATTATAATGTTCAGCCCACAAAAACAGTAGAGATTTGTAAAAGGCAAATATATCTGGTAACTACATAACAGCACCATCCCCTAGAATGAAGGGACATACTCCTAACAGTATAATTTATAGTTGTAATTTCATTTTAGGTTTCTAAAGTAGAGGACTCATACATAGATTCATATATAGTTTCTTCCTTCCCTTCTGCCAATGTGATGTTCTGGGGCTTTCTTATAACCCCCGGTCTTGCAAGAGTGTAATGAGCAGAAAATACTAAGAGTAAAATGTATTTCTGCCTTCAAGTAAAGACTGTAGACTGCATGGGTCCTGGGGCTTCTCATCATGCATTCCCCATCTCCTGAATGGCCCAGGCCCTGGTCCAATCTCCAGTGGCCAGGAGGTCATCCAGTGACCTGTTTCTTCAGCAAGGAGAGACCAAATCCTCCTATCTACAAGCCCTTTTGCTTAAAAAGACAGTGGCCTTTAGATGGCTCAGGAGAAAAATGAATTACAATAGAAGAAAGGTTGGTTAATCAATTAATGATGTCAAAATAGAAGAGGTTGAGTTGGGAGAGAGAATTCATTAGGTAAAGTGCCCCCCAAACTCATGTTTATTTGTTTGAATTGTGTTTTGGGGACAGGGAGTCCAGAGAATAGCCTCTTCATGTTTTAACTGAAACAACAAGACAGATGTGCACACACTTTTGTATCACCACTATAGAGGTGGAGAAAGGCAGGACCCTACAGTTTGCTGGCAGCCAGTCTTCCCTACTTGATAAGTTACAAGCAACTGAAGATCTCAAAACCAAATCAAACCAACAACAACAAAAAAACCCAAAACCCAAAATCCAAACCAAAACGAAAACCCAAAACCAAACATATGGTAGACGGAGCCTGAAAAAAGGACGTCTGCAGTTGACTTCTACTCTTAATATACATATACACACAAAGTTACAAACACATTTCCCAGAAGTTATTTTCATAGCAGCACAAGAAAACAGGTATTGGAAAAGAGATCCTATGGTTCTGCTTTGTCTGGGTCCACCAGGAGATGTCCTGAGTGACAGAAATGGAAAGCACGAGGCTGTTTCTCTTCTCACACTGTCAGAGAACATCAGTAAGCAAATCAGATTTCTATGTGACTCATTCGGGCTGCTCATTTGGAACTGATGGTGCCTTCCAGGTAGATCACTATTTCTTGTAAGAGGTCAAGGATGACAACATACACCAAGCATATATAAAAAGAAAGATACTGTACTCTGGGAAAATAATATGGATGGAATCTGCCCCCCCACCCCAGGGTTTCTTTGTGTAACAGTTTTGGCAGTCTTGGGTGTCCTGGAATTCTATATGTAGACCAGGTAGGAAGTCTCAAACTCACAGGAATCCACTTGCCTCTGTCTCTCGAGTGCTGGGATTGAAGGCATGTGCTACCACGCTCTGCTTGGATGGAATTTTAAATATATCAAGTTTACTCAGCAGAGAGTAAACTCAGCACATGGCCTAGCCACAAGTCTCCAAGAACCTGTAGCCAATGGCAATTCACTAAACGTTAGTATTATAAAGGCATAGCACAGTAGATGCAAGATGCATTGGCCAAAAAGAGATTAAGTGTACATATTTAGCTGTACTCTTTCAATAATTTTCCCCCATGTATGGGAGTGGGAAGTCGGACTGAAAGAATCAGTGAGGTAGAGAAAAGTAACCAAGCAGTAGAGATGGACTCATCTATGGATCTCCTCAGGGAACAGATAGTGTTCTTAGAGACATTTTACAGGGGAGGTTTCTGGGCAAGCCTGGATATTTCAGTGTCAGAAAGTGAATTTCCTATGATAGGCCAGAAAGAAGATGGAACACTAGTTAGGTGGGCAGACAACGCTTGGTGCTTTGGGGTTTCTAGGGTACAAATATATACCTTGCTGATTTTAAGGTTATAACCTCATCAATACTAAAATTCCTTACATCCAGATGCCATGAGAACACTTATTTCTTGACTAGTTCAGATCCCTGTAGTTGCAGAATCTGGAACACAGAGGAAATCTTTTAAGTACTTAATTTTAATTTAGTCCCATTCTCTATTAAAAAAAAGTCCAAGAAGGGGTGTCTCCAATTAAAGTAAATATTTTTACTAGTCTGTCTAGATAATAAGTGATTCTTAAATTTTTACTATTTACTAATTCCCATTTCTTTGACTGCATATAAGTTTTCCAGATGCAGGGCCACCACACTCAAGTTACTGTAAATTCTATACAGAAATGTGTGTATCCATGTATATGTATGCATACAGGCTTTTAAAGCATACATATAACACAAATTTCTGGAAGCTCAAAGTCAGAGTTATACATTCAAATACTTTCAGAAGTGTCCACTATGCAACTACACTTATTCTGTTATTTCTATTACAATTAGGTCAGATAGTTTGAGAAATTTCTTTCAGATATTGTCAATAGTAAAATCTAAAGCAAAACTTTTTCCAAGATCATATGTCAACTATAGAAAAAAAATCTTTCAAGACTTTATTAGTTATCAATCCATATTACTTAGCCAGGACAGGATGCTACCTAAAGAGAGGAAAATCAGTACAATATATGTTTTGTTCAATTCTTCTTTTTAAGCTAGGTAGAATTTGGATTTTTTTCAATTTGCTAATTTGAATTTTCTTTTTAAAAATATATTATTTATTCTCTCTCTCTCTCTCTCGTGTGTGTGTGTGTGTGTGTGTGTGTGTGTGTGTGTGTGTGACAGGAGAGCTTTGGGGAGTCAGTTCTCTTCTTTCTGAACACGGCTTCCCAGGGATGGAAATTGCAGGTTTGGCTAACGGTATCCTCATCTACTGAGGCATCTTGCCAGCTCCCATCAGTTAATATTTTTTTTAAAATAATTATTTATGTATTTTATTTATAAGAGTACACTGTCACTGTCTTCAGACACACAAGAAGAAGGCATCAGATCCCATTACAGAAAGTTATGAGCCACCACGTGGTTGCTGGGAATTGAACTAAGGAAGAGCAGTCAGTACTCTTATCCCCTGAAGCACCTCTCCAGACCAGTTAATATTTTTTGAAGACTGCATGTGCACTGGTGTAAGCAGATAGAAACTATGTCCTTAAAACGGTTTCTATCTAAAGGAGTTCTCAAAATGAAAGAATACTTGTGTCAGTATATGAAGACAAAGTAGTAAAGAGAAGATTAAGCTTTCACTGTATAAATAGGAACACTGAAGCAGAAACAAGAGTATTGCCACATGCTTCACATACTGTTGAACACGCCTACTGTTCATATGTCTATGCTAAATGTTACTTTTCTTACTTTTCTACCCAAATTTCTTAAACTTAGGGTTTCTACTAGATCACTTAATTGCAAACTGGCTTGTTTCTGGAGTTTAGGTCATTCTATGATTTTTGCAGGGTCAAATACATGAGGCAGGCAGGCAAAGGACACCAAAAGATTCCCGGATCTCTATTCTTTCCAACGAGATTCTGGTATCACTTGGGCTATGTGTATATTATCCAAGAGACACCATTACACTTCAGATAAACACACCTGTTTGAGCTTCACCTTGCACGTGGTATCTTATATGTCATGTTACAGGTACAACGATTATCTGCACATACTTCCTTGTTTTGACTAGATTATGTGAATGCTTAAGGCAGAAGCAGTAACTTTCTAAAATGCTCTGCATATTTGATGTAATATGTTGACTAACAAAAAACATTTGTTTACTAAAAAATAAATGAAATCAACCCACAGGCAGGCTCAGATGCTAAACATCTGTAATCAATATCCCTCAAACAATCCCACTTGCAAAGAAACAGTTAACCTTTCAGTGGTCAACAAAGAAGCCATCATTAGGCATCTTTACAAAATAGTAAATGCAATGTCTATAACTGTCCAAATCAGTTATACATACTCTGAGGAGTGGTATGTATTTCTCAGCATATTAAATAACATTGATTTTTTTTTCAATTTTTCTACTGGAGAAGCTTTCTTATTTAAGAGGCAAAACAAAGCAGTTCTAAGATATATTACATCAGTAAGTTGACCAGGAATTAGAACTGGAAGCAGTTTTCCTAAGATCATCTTGTGATGGCTCTTCCAAGTTTACTGACAAAAACAGTATTTGACTGTATTTCCAGCACATATCACATAAAAACAAAATCTCAGTCTTTAAAAGTAAATGTCCTTAAGATGGGAAATAACCCTAGAACTTCACTTTAGTACTCAAACTTCTCTTAATATTGGTTTAATAATTTTCTATTTCCACTCCAAACACAGAACTCAAGGAACATGAATTATCAAGCACTGAACAAGCACCGGGCACTATCAGGACAAGCATGAAGTCAATCAAAAATCCAACTGATCACTACTAGAGCCTGGTACAGTCCAGTAATTTCTTTCCAAAAAGTTTTTAAAAGCCCACTATCCACAGTCTAAACAGTACATGTGATACCCGAGTTAACAGAAAATGAGGTAATTAATAACAACCTCCAGCTTACAAATGGCCTGTGTGTTATGCTAGAACTACACTGACTCCAGGCAGTGCAAATAACCAAGTAGGCATCAAAACCCAAATGTACATGAGAAACGGAGCCTCTCCATACATAAGCAAAGTCACTCAGACGAACAGATGAACTGTGATTAAACCCTTAGCTTACTGGGCTTCACTTACTTTCCTTTATGATTAGTGACTAGTCTTGCTGCCAATATAATAAGGTAGTAAGGATGAACAAAGGGAAATTGAGATTGTGTGATATGGACAGAGAGTGGTAAGATTTACATCATGTCTCAAAAGGAGGAGACGTGATGATGAACACAATCCCCTGAAAACTGCTGGATCTCTGAAGTCCAAGTCAGACACACCTGCACACCAAGTTCCAGGCTAGCCATGGATACAAAACCAAACAACACACTGGGTCCTCAAGCAACTGAAGACCCCAAAGGGGGAAAAAAAAAACTTGGAAAACATTTAAAGGAAAAAGTGACCAGTTAAACATTTGGTAGTTAACTAAAATCTGATCTTTATAAATCTGTTATGATTATCCTTTGGTTCAACATACAAGAAATACCTCCAACAGTTATGAACTTAATCTCATTATTTTTTGCAGAAGCATATGCTGGTCAAAAATTAAGAGCTAGAACAAACATTAGAAATTATCAGAGACCAGTATACATTAGAAACTGAAAACCAAGAAACTAAGGCAGTCAAGTTCCTTTGAAAATGTTTGACCAGATCATTAAGTCCTACCCTTAGAGGTATTATCTCTGTGTAGCTCTACACAAAGGCAAGAGTTCTGCCATGACAGTTTAACACTCTGAGATCTTCTGGACGCATGTCTTTTCCACAACTACATTGAAAATGTATAGAAACAGCGACTGAAATGTTTTCCTGTAAATTCTCCACTTTTAGGACTTAGAGAGACTTGCTCCAAAACTCAGGGCTCAGCTTCCCTGAGGCTAATGCTGGCCACAGCACTGTACTCACAAGGAATAATTAAGGGGGAGGGAACTGGGTATCGTAAATGTCAAAATGTGCGTAGAAAAAAAACTTATTGCCAATTTAGAAAAAGGCCAATTTGCCTTTTTCTGGGGGACAAAAAGACCACCAACATATATGTAAATATGGTGGTGGACATGTTCTTTAAAGTCCTTCTTCAAAACTGAAAACTCTTCGTAGAGTAGCAGTAGGGAAAGCCATCTTGAAAGTGTCATGAGCCTTGTGGCTAATTCACCGAACAGTCCAGGCACTAGGTAAGTTCCTTGTGCTACTGAGTGTAAAGTAAACAAGAAGCAGAGAAATTTTTAGTTCAACTCCTGACATGTGGAAACAAAGGCTTGCCCCTCAAGATGAGAGAGAAAACACAGTGTTCCCATTAAAAATGATAAAAGGACAGAGAACGCTAGATGATGTTAATAGGAAGCAATCCAAGACGAAGACGGCAGTGATCACAGCTTTCAACACTAAATGTAATATTGAATAAATAATTAAGAATAGAAATCTGTTAATCTGATGCCTAGGTATATAACTACAAAAAAGGAAAAGAAGTTCTGGCTGAAAATGCTTTCTTGATTTGGGGAAATGTGTTAAGCGAAGAGCACATTCTCCTAGTAACCTAATCCTCAACATATGTGATTTTTATAGTTGTCCTCGAATGTATTTGCTCTAGACTGTCTGGCTGCTAGGTCCATGGGCATCCTGACAAGATATACTGGCTTTCAGGATTAACTGTTCCACATGGTTAATGAGCGTAGGCAGTAAGCATTTGGGAAAGAAATTATTTCAGAGATCCTCAATGAACAGATACTGGAGTGAACCAAGCTCTTCCTGGATGAACTGGGCCATACCTTACAAATAAAAGATCCCTGTGACACAAGGACATTTTAGTTTACAGTGAAGGGGGAGGGGAAGCTGAATGTGAAATGTTTCCCTGACTCCAATGGAGCACACTCTCAGGGTTAAACGGTCCCCAGACTTCTGTCTCTCCAAGGACAAACACAATACCATCTCTCTCGATTCCCACTTGGCATTCAGCACTACACCTTTCATGCCATTCCTTCTGGAAGGAAAAATGTAGTTTAGAAAAATACTAGGATAAATACTATCTTGAATGATATTTAGATGCAGCTAAATAAAAAGAACACAAGACATTTAAAGATCGAATCAACTTTGATCCTAAAACAGAAAGAGAAATTTCTCCTACTGAAACAGAAAGCATGAAAAGTTAACATAGTGGATTAAAATTTGAGTATGAAGTAAAGCACCAGTAGGGATACTTGTCTTAAAGAGAAAAACCCATCATAAACCAAGTGAATACTCTTAGGATGACTCCTCAAGAAAGAACAACAGCATAACAGAAGCATTTAGCAGCACAAGGTTGGGTTCCAGTGGAACGTTTCATTTCTGAATCTCTTCCATAAAGTGAAATGCTCCATAATCTTTAAAGTCCTTTCAATTCTTCAAGGTCTCTGAAATAAAACAAGTTTCACATCTCCCAAGTTAAATTATTGTATTATGCTATTCCTGAAGCCTTAATTACGTAAGCTAAACAGAAAGAAACAGAGCCTGAATCCTCCTTATAAATGAATAGGATATCAGAATCTGAAGTTAAGTAATTCAATAATAGTAATGTAAAGCTGGAACTGTGCTTGTATGCCAGACGGTTCTGAGCATCTAAAGACCTCCGAAATTAGAAAAGTATGTAAGAGGAAGCAATGTTGAATACTGAATTACAACTAATAATAAAATACTGACAATACTTAACAAATAATCATAAAATGCTATTCGTGAGTGACCCTGCTGCATGCATTAACAGCTTTGCCTTCTGGATTGTGAATAATTTTCAATTTAGAGGTTCTGAGTACTCTGTGTAATTGAACATAGAAGTTTTCCCTGAGACTACAAGGAAACACCAATCTTAATATTGCCTAATTCCTGTATGTACCATGACTTTAAAGCACTTGTCTAAAGTCAGTCTTCTAGCACACACTTAGTCTAAAGAGTAAGAAATATGGACAGCTTGGTTTGCAATTCAAGCGTCAGATCACTGGACTAAGAAAACTAGAAATCAACCATAGGTGTCTCTTCAAATCAATTCTGTATTTACACTTACATTTACACTACAAATTCCCTATCATTTTAGACTTGCAGGTCATCAGACAAATGGGTTTATTCTGTTTTCTGTTTGGAAAAGAGCGAGTCAACAAAGCAATAATTCAATGAAGCAATGACTGGCCTATTCCCAAGGCCAAAACAAAGCCTGGGTATGTGTCAGAAAGTTTGGATTAAATAACATTAAACAAATGCCACTCCACCCCTTGCAATCACAAACTCAGTCAACCCTATCCCAACACTAGAACATTAAGGCTACAATGATGAACAGAGATGAGAAAATTGAATTATACAGAGGCTACGGGAAAAATCTAGTTCAGGACAGACAGAACTCTCTTACCCAATTTACAGAATAGTAATTAGGGGTTACACTAGAGTACCATTTTGTTGTTGTTGTTGTTTTGTTAAGACTGTGTATCTATATACATAGCCCAGATTGGCCTTGAATTTATGGCAATTCTCCTGCCTCAACCTCTCAAATACTGCCATTACATGGGTATAACACTATGCCCAATTAGTATTTTTTAAAAAGGAAAATAGAGAAGAGAGAAGGGAATGGAAAAACAAAGAAGTCTGCTTGCTTGCCTTGCACTGGCACGCAATATTTTTCTTTTTCTTTTTTCTTTTTTTGTTGCCAGAAGTTAACACACTCCTTGCTGGTGGTGGCCTACTACTGGTTTTGTATAGACCATGCAAGAAAGCTCTGAGAGCAGATTTTTTTTTTTAACTTTTATTGCATTATGATGAGAAAAGTTACATGATTTCAATTTATCTGAATTTGTTAACATTTAAAAACATATTTTAAGTAAATAGAATTAAATCACATTCTTGTTTCCCTTTTGTACCCCCAACTCCTCCCAGAGACCCCCCCCTTCAATACCTACAATATCTTTTTTTGTCATATTCCTTAAAGTTTATAAAATATTATAACAATAAAAATGAGTATTATAAAAGTTGTTTGATATAAAACAACAATCAATTGAACAGTCTTATGTAGATGCTTATCTACAGCAATACTGAAAATACATGTTTTTCTCAATATAAATTTTAAATAACTCCAAACATATTAACTGTATATTTCAAAATAATACATCACTACTAGTATTTTCTTAAATGAACATAAATATATAAAGTCTTTTTGTTTGTTTGTTTGTTTTATATTTAGTAGAGTTTAAAATCTTGGCTCTTACTATGATACAAGTCCAAAATAAGAACAATTTTTAGACATTGGATTTCATTGTCATAAGGCTGTACTTCAACGACCCTCACATCACCAAAGGATTTTACCTCCATCGTAGCTAAGCTGAGAGTTGATAGTTCTGCTGCACCAAGAAATGAATTGTAGGCATGATTTTTGGATACAGACTTCCTGCTATGGTCAAAGCTATTTGACTTGAGTGAGTGAATTTATTCTCAGCCCACAGAGAACAGGTTACATTCATTTAAGAAATGGTGTGTGTATTAAGATGGTCTATTCATAAAGTCATTCACCAACTGTTTCAATGAACAATGGTTCTGCTTGGAGGGTGGCACAGACATTAGGTGAGGGTAAGAATTTGGTTCATTAGCTGTGATAGTTTGGAAAAGCATTCATCTCAGAAAAAGAGTAACTTATAAAGTCCTTTTCTTCAAACTTGATACAAGAGCTACAAATGTCAAGCAAAGCATTCAGTCTCACTCTTTGTGGAGAATAGATTTTTTTAATGACTGAAAAAATTTTGAACAAAATATTTATTGTTGTAAACATCATATGGAATTCAAAATTCTGTGTCTATAAATAAGGGTTCACCGAAGCACAGAAACAGTCGTTCATTCAAATACTGTCTACGGTGAACTGAATTGGAAATGAAAGTATGACACAGGAAATGTTGAAGTTCCTGCTCACAGGTTGCGCTTTCAAAAGCACAGCAGAGAGAGCATGTCTGGACACAGTAGCAATGGGAGAGGTGAATGGTCAGACTCTAAACAAATTTTAATAACACTGCCAGTACAGAAACTTCCATTATTTACATCTGAAAACATTTTAAAAATTGAAAATAGTATTGCATATGTTTTCTGCACTAGATAGAAGTGGATACAAAGAATAAGGTAAGAGAGTCCCTAACTCCAAAGTTAGAAGAAGAACCCAGATTCCACCTATTTCTGATACCAGTCACATGACTCTTCTAGGTTCTACTCCTTCTCATGAAAATGAGGTATGCTGAGAAACTGTAAGAGTATTCTTTCTCTCAACTTCTAAAACTGAAGGAAGAAATAAGAACAGGACTGGGAAAGGACAAAACAAAAAGAACTAGAGGCATCTGAATGCAAGGACATGAGTTTGTTCCCTCCCTTTTTTAGGGGCTTCTGGATTAAGGACACATCCACCCACAAATCTTTTATTCTCATTTCTGCCTGGGGGGCAAAGACAATATTGTCTGAAAAAAAACGCTTGCAAGTAAAGACCCAGGCACTAGTCCTGAATATTATCTGCAACACGGGGGTAGGCTGAACAGCTAGCACATGCTTAACCACGTACTCCAATAAAACAAGGCTCATTGTTATCATCTTACACACGCAAGCAGCTTGCGATGGTACCGTTCAGTTACCTATTGTGGTAATTTTAATGATAAATGCATTCTAGCCTTAGAAAAGCAAAAATAATACATTTCTAAGGGTAGCAGAAATGAGCACATTAATTTGCTGGTCAGCTTTGTAAAAGTCTGTCTTTGTCTAGCACAAACTCCAAAGCACAGAACACAAGGTCTTTTCAGAAAGTTTCCTTAATCTGATAGTTAGGAACTTTAAATCAGAAGAAAAATGTTTTAAAAAACATACTGAAAGAGCTGAAGAGATGGCTTGGTGCTCAGGAGCACGTGCTGTTCCCCCAGAGGTTCCAAGCTCCATTCTCAGCACCTACATCATTCCAGCTCCACGGGATCCTACGCACTCGTGGACAGATAGACCCACCCTCCACTAATTAAAATCATAAATGTTTTTAAAAAACTCTGAATATTAAATTTGGAGTAACTAGAGGGCCCAATGGTTCCACTGCTGAGTATAGAAAACCATGTCTACATAACATATAATGTCATAGAAGACATATAACTTCTAACAGCCCAAAATGTAAAGCATTTCCAGATACACGCCATCTTTACAATATTACCTGGCAATAATCAATACTGCAACATGAGTAAAACATCAAAATACTATGCTAAGTCACTGAAGCTATGAGCACATGCCAGCAAGTGAGTGGAAGAAAAGACACGTGGGGTAGACTGCCAGCATGCACATCAAGAACATAAACAGTCAGGCTGGACAGACGGACGGCTCAGTGGTTAAAAGCTTTGGCTGCTCTTCTGATGCCCTCTCGTGTGGACACTGCACACATGGTACACAGATACACATGTGAGCAAAATAAACATATGCATAAATATATCTCAAAAAATGAAATATAGGCAGAGGTGTGTGCACGATTCTACAACTATAAAGAACGACCAAGCATATTTTATTTGAATGGTGGTTTTGCTAATGTATTAATCCTCATGAAGTGGCCAGAAAAATATTTACTCAATTGTTCTTGTGCTAATAATGACATTCTTCATATTTTAGGTTGAGACTGAGCTTCACAATGGAGACATACAATGAACAAATCAGGTTTAATCAGGCGCATGGATGTCCTTTAGTGGACACTTTAGTTGCATCATGATAAAAGTAATGACTAATTTCAAAGTCTTGTGCTTACAGAGAAAATGTTTTTCACTGTAATCTCTGAAGGATTCATGTAGGAGAGACTGCTCCAAAACTTTGATGACACCAATACAAGTTTAACAATAACATTCCACTTATTTCAAAAGCAGAACAAGAAAAAGGGTAAAAACCTCTGATCTATCCCATCCTATAACAAAAACTAAGACTGTGGACCACAAGCAGATCAAGTTGAACACATTTTGTCCTGGCAGGCCTGCAGATGGCACTTACCGCCTGGGTCCCTGGGTCTTGCTTCATCTTGGGCGTGGCAGCTCCATTTCCAAAAGCCTCCTCTTCAGAAGCAGCACTGATCTTACTCAGAAGATCCACTTCATCTCCAGTTTTGGTGTCTGGCATTTCTGAAGTGAACATGGGGTATTCAGAGTGAGTGCATTTGATTAAAAAAAAGAAAGTTCCTCTGTGCTTTAGTATTTATACAACAAACTCCAGGTTTCAAGCGTTTTGTTTGTTTTTCCATTAAAGGCCAGAAGCTGGTGCCATTTCTGACCCCATGCTGAGCTGCTCCTCATCACATGGTTCTATGACTGATTCCCAGATTTTAAATGAGGCTAGAGCTAAAGAAGTTTCAGTTTAATGTCTACCAAGTATCCATTTCATCACTGACTTCTCATGAACATCTATGAACACTCATGCGACAGTAAATGCATGGATACAAGGGTGTAGACTAACATCTGAAACATGGTAGTCCATTTTGGACACCATTATGGCAAAAGGTATTTGGACAGTGAAAAGAGAGAGCCATTGGGAATGAGGTAAAGCTTCTGGGGCTACAATCTCTTAATAATATGTTACCAACCCTGATCTATGCATGGGTTTAATTAATAAGACTAAGCAATTTCAGTAAATTAAACTATTATTTCTTCCAAAAGCAAACAATGGTTAAGAAACAAGCAAACAAACAAAAAACCAGAAAAACAACCAACCAACCAAAACAAACAAACAAAAAAACCAGAAAAGCTTTTTAAATTTGTTGTTTTGTTTTTGGTATTTAACAGTCTATCCCCACACTGACCATGCTCTCAGCAGACCCTACAGTAATAGTTTCTCCTATTGAGCCACCACACTGTCAAGCGAAAGCAGGAAGTGATGATGTTGTTGTTCAAGGCAAATATAGTTTTCTGACACTTCTTTAAAGGGGGGAAGATTGCTTGAATCGTGCTAACTTACCTTGATATTACGAATACAAATGGAAATGCTGTCTCATTTTCATGTGGTTGCTGTACTCTGGCAATAAAACACCCCCTTGTCTAAAATACCGAGGTATCTCTCATCCAATAATAAAACATTAAGATCACTTACTCTAACAGCAAGTGTGCCCCTCTAAAAGGTCTTAGATTGTGAACGTCTTATTCCCAACAAAAGAACATTCAAAATTCTTTCTGTTTTTTTTTTCCTTTATAATTACACAACTTTACTAGCAATTTAAAATAGGTAGTCATGTTTGCTTTTAAACCAGAGAATTAAAATCTGTTGGCTTTCATACAATTAAGTTTTATTTTAAAAAATCTGATTAAGGAATCTCTTTACAAAATTCCTTGAGGAAAACATTTCTAAGAGAATAACTGTGTGTATTATAAAAGAGGGGTATGGTTATGGTTTTTGTTTTATTCAGGTATGTGATATTTAGCATAACATCAACTTTCCTATACCCCATCAATGGAAATTATGTACCAGCTATAACAGTAAACATTGATTACTGAGACTCTGCAGGACTGGCTTGGTTTAGTCAAGCTCCGACAACCTTGGTTTGCTCAGCACAGTGATCAATCAATGTTTTTGAAGAGGCAAAGGTTCATATTGCCTTCTAACAGGCTTCTCCCAAATCAACAGCTAACTGACTCATAAAACAATCCATGAGCGGAATGCAACCTCCACAAAAAAATACCCTAGGCTATGAGATCACACTCAGGTGCTATTTTTTTTTTTTAAGGCAATGTGACCAGGGACTTTCCTCAACCCTGGCTATTTCGTGAAGAAAGCATTGATGTCTTCACCAGTGGCTACTTTTTTTTTTTTTTTTTAGTTGGAGGCTGAGCACCAAGCCCGTTATAAGTCCTTTTGGTAACAAAACAAGAAACTCACCTACACAAAATATATCAATCCTCAAATCATATTAACTTTACAAATTCCCTTCTTCACACCTTAAAAACTTTGCACCATTTCTTAGTATCTTCACTACAGTTATATATATACGTAAGAACAGACATCTAAGACTCTGCCAGTTCCCTTTTCTTTCTCTTTCTTTCCTACCTTCCTTCCTTTCTTTCTTTTAACCTTTTCTGATCCAGTGCTACAGACACACACTTTATAGTTCACAGTTACTGGTTACACAGTTACAAAGTCAAATTGTGATCACAGAACAAGGAGGAGAAATAATCCCCTCCAGGCTGGCCAAGGACAGAGCACCCAAAGAAAGGAAAACAGCCAGGCATCAGCTTACAGTCACTCCCATGTGTCTGAAATATCAACCTGCCAAGGCCCCCAAAATAGACTTGTTGTTATGCCTTTATTAAAAAAAATTAGAGACCTCATTTCAGTGTTGAGATAGAAGCCAGCCTGAAACAGTACTCAATCTAAAAACTGAAGTCACCAGAACCCCCCCACCTCAGCTTCCTTAAGTCACATGACTGCTGCTCTGGAAGCTGGGGTTTAAAGCGGCTAAAAAGCCCTTCATCTGGGCATAGGACTTACTGTGTTTAAACCCCCTCTCCAGAAACAATTTCTTTATTTTTGTTCATCTCTCTCCCAACCCTATACCCACAATTCTACCATGTACTATACTTAAAAGCATTGCCAACAGCTTTAAAAAAACAAACAAACAAACAAAAATCTATCAAAAAAGCACCAGAGTCACAGTATAGCTGGCAGCATGTGGTGGTGGCATAAAAGTCTGCATCCAACTGACCTTCGAGACTTCAGAAGACAAGACTGACAGCCATTCTCACTCCGTTTCAGCTTCAGTCTCAAAGGCCATAGGGAGTTCTATTCAGTGAGTTCATTCCACTGAGCAGCAGTGGCTTCTCTCCACTCTCTCTGGACATGGTTACCCATCGATGGAACAGGCTGCTTGTGTTGAGCAATCTGCTTAGTGCAGCTGCTTCACCAAGATAAGCAGACACCAGGTCTGCCCAGTGACAGCAGCACAGCAGACTGGGCTTGGGCGGAAATCCTGCATCCTATCCCCTGTGCTGTGCAGGACCCTGAATTCCCAGACTCTGCCCAAAAGCGAAGCAGCAAACCTGGAGGTCTGTTTCTCAGGCAGGAAAGGAGGGAGTACACACCCCCAACTTAACCAATGACCTAATATCACCGTTTTAGATGTTCATTTAATTCAGTACTTCTCAAAAACAGCTGTTCATGAAACTGGTCCGATTTTAAATTCTCTTACAATACAGACAACTATGACTTGGAAAAGTTTCCAATTTGTAAACAAAACATTCATTTCAGCACTATGTTCTGGGGTTCTAAAGATACGCTGTTTGATTATCTAACGCTGTGTGAGATCCAGGTACTGTCTTTCGGATTTAGAAACTGCAATGGCTCCAGTGTGACAGAGAATGTAGGCTTAAAAAAAAAAAAAAAAAAAAAAAAAAAAGAAAAGCTTTGCGCCTGTAATACAGGAAGTAAAATCTGTCCAACCCAAGATGACATGTGTTTCCTGACAGCAGTGACTATTAACTTGGCAACTTACACGACTGAGCAAGCAGGACCTCAAACCAACAACATCGACATTCTAGTACATAACAGAGACATGATTCTTAAGCTGTTAATTTTTACAAACTGCTTTGCTTACCTGGTGCTGGCTCAGGCCTGACGACAGGTAGAATAATTTTCTCTGGTTCCTCTGTCTCAACATCACAGTGCCCGGTGGTTTTTTCGTGAGTATTCTCCATGTGTGGGGTCTCCCCAGGAAGGAAAGCACATGTACTCTCTGTACAAGCATTCTCTAGCTGCTTGGTCTCTGGACCGGACAGTGATGGATTATGGGTTTCTACTTTCGCCATCAGTGTGCTGGAGGCCTTGATGACAGCCTCCACTATCCTTGTGGCTGTCTCCTCTATGGAGTCTGCTCCAGTAGGCACATCTGCAGCTTGGGTTGAGACCATTCCAAGTACAGCAGTGGCATTACTTTCCTCTGCTGGGACGGCGGCCTGTGCCACTTGCTTCATGTCAGCTTCGGGGACATTGTCATTGATAGCTGAGAGCCCTGTGTCTGTGGGGAGGTCCCTGGCAAGAGGTTGCATTGTTTCTTCATTGTCTGGGGTCTCTTTGGAGTTACTCACGGCACAGCTATGGTCTGTTCCCTCCGGTCTCTCTCTCTGGCAATCAAGTGGTTCTATCTCTGGGGTTATGGCTTCCTGTAAGTCAGTGACACCTTTGTCCACTAAAGCTTCTGGCAAACTTGGAGTCATTTTCTTTTCTTGGTTTAACAACTCTGAAGCTGGGATGTCTTTGATACAGTGTGATGGATCCTTTCTTCTGGGCTCAGCAGTAGCTGGTAAAGCATCGGCCACTGTCACATCCTCCATTGCATTTCTGCTTACCCCACAAGCACTGGTTTCCCTTTGGAACTGAGTACTCTCCACACCAACACTGAGAGCAGAAGGCTGATCACAATGGAGGGCCGCAGACGCACCTGGCAGCCGACTTGGCAACAGAGATGAGCCGTTCTGCTCTGTACTTGAGGCTTTCTGCTTTGAATCAGCAGACAGACTTGTTCTTGGTGGCACCTGGCTCTTTACAGCTCCACCTTCAGTCAGCGGGGAGACCTGTGGGGCCACTTCCTTGTTGTCTTTAGTTTCTGTTTTCAGACAGGCAGAGGGTGTGTCTGGTGAGTTACTGTGCTGCAGTGCTTTCTCCCCAGCACAGAGGGCTGACATATGTTTTTCACTTAACCTTGGTGTCTCCTGCCCAGGTGGTGGGGTTCTCTGGTCTTCGCTTGACATTTCTGAAGAACGCCTGTCTTCTTTAACTGAAGAATATCGAATTGCTTTATCTTTGTCATCTTGCCCCAGAGCTGTGGAACTTTCTGGAACCACTACACTGCCACCTTCTTCAGGCAGAAGAGAGTCAGAAACCAAAGCAGCTTTATCCACGCTTTGTAGTAAAGAGTCGCTCAGCACTTCAAGGGTTCCTGTTGGGCAGGGACCCTCCTGCTCTCCGCCAATGCCTACAGGGCTGGTATTCCCCATGCTGGTCTGAAGCTCTACAGCAGAGGGTGTAGGTGGGCCAATGGCCCCGTCTCCTACCTTATCGGTATCATTCAAATCTCTTTCATCTGGACCATCTCGACAAGCTGTAGCTCTATGGAGCTGAGGAGTCGCTGTTCCCTTTTCTTTCTGGGAGGGGACAAGAGAAAGTACGTCATCTTTGGTTACTGATTCACTCTCCGGACTGCTTGCCAGAGAGAAACTGCTGCCTGGAGGTAATACCTGGTCTGGCACTAGTTCTTTCTCAGTTTGCGGGACAACTGAAGGCAGATGTGGAACATCCTCAAGCACATTCGTTAAAGGTGTATCTTGTTTTAAATCATTTCCTTGATTCTTTGCATCTAAAACACAGAGATGACAAACCTCCACAGATTTCTGGGCATTTTTCACAGTGTCAGAAGTGACTGTGTCAGCTTGTCGGTCTTCTGGGCAGAGGGTGGTGCAAAGATCTTTCATGTTTGGCTGCACTGTTGTGAGTTCAGGCAGGCTAGCTTTACCACTGCCATGTTCTACTACCAACCCACCACTAGACGTCACTGTGCTCTGCTGACATGCAGACTCAGCAGAAGGCGTGCCAGCCCCAGCTGTAGAACCGAGCAGGGCCTGGCTCTTTAGGCTCTGAGCATGCCTTGCATTAGACTCTGAGTTTTGTTTTGGCATCCCATCTGGCCTTGGACCTGACATGGTTAAATCCAAAGGCGATGCTGTCTTACAAAGGCCTGCTATGGGAGTATCAGGTTCTAGTCTACCTAAAACCTTGTCTTCTGCAGCAGCAGCAGCAGGAGGAGGAAGCATCTGGGAGCTCTGGTCATTTGTGGCTCCCCCCTCACAGCCTCTCTCCTGAGTTTCCATTCCTGGGTTTTCAGTGGGGATTTCTTCAGGATTCAATGCAGGTGAAGCCTCAGCAGGCGTGTCAGCACCCATGGCACTGGTGGCGAAGACATGGCTTGTAACATCAGCTTTCTCCGTAGGTTCACTTAAAACCTGAACAGCAATCGCTTCGGTTGTGCTAACATCTGAATACTCTAGTCTTTCCTTTGTGCCTTCCCCGGCGTGAGGCTTATTGTTCTGGGTGGTGGCATCTGGGGTAAGTAGGCTACATTCCAGTTCCCCTGCCTTTTCTGGGGCACCAACATCTGTTGAAGAGCTGTCTGGTAGCTCCGGTCCAGAAGGGTGCGAGCATGCACCTGGTTCTGTGACCATGGCATCTTGCAGCGCACTAAGCGGCTGCTGACATGTGGCCACTCCAGAAGGTTTTGTTCCAGTTACTTCGTTTCTGTTTCCACAGGATGGAAGGCCTTCTCTGCCCTTCACGCCACAGTCAGGTACGCTCTGAAGGCAGCTGTCTTGATTAGATGCAGACCCGGAGTCCATGGCAGACGCTGGCTCCGCCTCTTCCCCTTTTCTCCCCACATCTTTATTTTTCTTATGAGGACAGACAACATTTTCTTCCTCAACCACACTTGACAAATCACAGGGACTCTCAGCCTTCCTCCCAGGACTCCCTTGGCAGCGCAGAGTGCTCTTAGTTTCTTCAAAAGGAGGCTGCTGGTGGTCAGAAGGCTCTGGTACACAGGGAAGGAACTGGCCATCTGTCTCTGGTATACTGGGCACACAAGATGAATCTTGTGCTGTCACCATTAAGGGCATGAGATTGTCCATCTGCTTCAAGTTTGTTTTCTAGGAAGAAACCAAAGATATTTTTTTAAAAACTGACCATGAAAAGAAAAGGGGAGGAGGATACCTAACTAAGAGAAAAGGTTGTCACTGACATCTGTAAGCCTAGCCTCATTGGACAAGAACTGTCTTTCTGGGACAGTTATTTCTCCGTTAATATAGGATGCACTATCCTCCACCCTCACTAATGCAACTATTGGGATATTAAATTTTATTTAGATTACACTCAGCAACTGATCACCATATTTAAAAACAGATTAAAAACTAGGCCTCAAAGCCTTGTTTTAAGAAAGCACAATGAAGCCAGGCAGTGGTGGCACACGCCTTTAATCCCAGCACTTGGGAGGCAGAGGCAGGCAGATTTCTGAGTTTGAGGCCAGCCTGGTCTACAGAGTGAGTTGTAGGACAGCCAGGGCTACACAGAGAAACACTGTCTCGAAAAACCAACACCCCCCCCCCCCAAAAAAAAGAAAGCACAATGAACATCTTCAAGAAACAGCCAGTGAGGACTCTTAACTCTTTACAGGAGTGGAGTCTATCCATCTGTCTCAAATACTGATGTAAAGACAAAGTGTAACCAATTTTAGAACCCCTTTCAAGCAAAAATATTCAGCCACATAACTATATTCCCAAAATATGTTCAAGCCAACATACCTACATTTTTTAGAATTATGAATTCTATGTATCAGTCTGATAAAAAGTGGGTTTTGTGCTGTCCACACAGCATTTTAAAGAAAAGAGAGCATATAATACCACCCAAACCAAACTCTTAACTACTGTCAAGGGTGTTGTGGCTTGAGGGTATTAAGAATATGATCAACATTGAACTGAGTACACGGTCCCCAATGAAGGAGTTAGAGAAAGG